>JAADXH010000650.1:0-18813 GCA_023337595.1 Globisporangium camurandrum | reverse complement strand
GTGACGGACGTCGGGAGCGACCTCGAGATCATCGACGACTTGAGCGAAGCGCCGAGTCTCGAAGAGTGCGCCGAGATGCTCTACGACCTGCTGTGCGTCTAACGCGACTGCTGCTGCGAGCGACTGCGTTGCGTGGTTGTGCGTGTGCACACGCATGGCCACTGCAGCCTTCATTACTACGACCACGATCCACTATCAACGGTGTATTTCAACGCAACCTGATACCGATAAATATTAGCAGGACACACCAAATATGATGTTATATTCATTTGTTTGATTTTGATTGTTTGTTGTTGTTGAAATTGGAGCTACTGATGTCCAACAACCAAAGTGCTAAACGAGATAAGTTAACACGGTTCGTATTGCAATGGTTCACAGCCAAAGTGACGGTATGTTGTGGCTGGTACATGCATCACGATACCATTTCGGCTGACAGCTAAAGTGACAGCATGTTGCAGGCTGCAAATGATGATTGGACACGACATAAGAAGCTGCAAATGTATATATATCCAAAACGACATACCATATTTGATTTACACACACGCATGAGAATTAGTTATATAATCAGGAAAACACAATCACAGTTTTCGCATCGACGTTTCCGCACATGAAATCTGTATAATATATGAGTCTTTGAGACAATGTATGATATAATATATAGCAAAAGCACGAAACCTTGAATGTGCGATTTACACAAGTATTCAATTAATTTGATAAAATCGTCGTTGAAGTTGTACAGTAACAATTATATAAATGACTCAATTGAGCTAAAAATATATATTGTCCATTTGTTTTTCATTAAATATGACAAACGTGCAATCAAAGCAAACAAAATAACTGATATAGTGGTGGGACGACACGGTGCAAAAGACAACAAGACAGCAATCGCGTCACCTGCTCACATAGAGTCGCCAACAACCGATGGAAAACATCGAGAGTGTACCTAAACAATGACGCCTGGTACTGTGTTGCCACGCACAACTGGTTATCAGTTGCCACGCACCACTAGAACTCTGTTGTCATGCAGTGCTGCATCGCGTGGTCGACTGCTAGTAGTGACGCTGAGCAGAGGAGGAGCGAGAGCGTCACTTACAAAGTACACACTCGCGATTGTGACATCGCTCAAAGTATTCCTGAACGACATCTGGTTTGACCACAGCGTGACGATTTAAACGTCAAGTATTAGCAGTATGTGATTTACGTGCTATAAACAGTGCAACTGATATGAGTGTTAATGAACAATGCTGTATTTTGTCGTGGTGCAAACCTACGGGACTAATATATATACGCAACCACTAAGATACTGGAACTTGTCGCGCCGGACTTGCGTTTAAGGACTCGCTTGACGCGCGATCAGTTTAACTCCACTCTATTTGTCGTGATGTTGTTGATTGTAAAGTGACGGACCCGCTGCGAGGCAGTCCACATCGCATCTCGCGGCAACCAATTGCGCTTGAATAGATGCAGATTGGCAATGCGTTCGTTTTTCGCACTTCACCAAATCAGTGAGTCTTGCGGTTAGAGTCACCTCCGTAGGCGCGTACGTACAGTTTGAGAACAAGCTTAGCACTTCACTTTGTGACTCAACATCGACGCACACTTATCGTCGCTTAGACTGCACTTAAGTACTTTGATGAGTAAAAGTGACAATGTACGACGTATTCAGAGTAGTAAAATCGGAAGATTTTATAGTAGTAAGTGTTAGCTGGTTTGATAAAAAAATAAAGAGAGATAGAGAGAAAGAAAAAACTGTATCCGAATGCATGGTAGTATGCGCAACTTGATCTTTTAAAAATTGATTGACAAGGCCAACACATACTACAAAATCCTTGTTGATCATGAACGTATCCACATTGCTTGGGACACGGTCTTGCGCTTCTAGAGCAGCTTGACGGCCTTCACGATCGACTTGTGCTGGATCAAGCACAGAAAGTCTGCTACTGGAACGCCATGTCCAATGGGTGCAGTGACAACAAATGCGTCAGCAAGATTGTTGCTGCAATCGCATAAAAAGAAGTTGTGCTCAGTACTATACGGAGCAGGTGCAAAACAGATTATGATCAGAAGGATACTTCAGGAAAAATCAGCAAGACGCAGTCATCATATTGAGAGAAAGCGTCTTGCTGAGCGAGTTCTGCAATAGAAGAGCACACGTGCGATTGTCATCAATTGAGTTAATGCGCAAGAAGGTAACCCAAAACTAGCGTACTTAGTCAGGTTATCAATATGGTGCTCACGGCGCCTTGGCGATCTAGTCGACTGGCAAACATGTTTTGACCTACTGCGTCGCGACTCGACGACTGGGTGAGAACGCGACACAACATTGTCAGCAGCGAAGTCGAACCAAACACAATAGCGAAACACTTCGATAGACTCACGCAGTTAGACGTTCATATACGCGATCTTCGAAGTGGTAGTGCCCGCTTGGACTATGGCATCTACACTTCAGAGTAGTTTGTCGACGGGCATCGATGCAGAGCGTGGATTCTTCGCTACACTTTGCCGTCGATCATGACAGACACGGCGCGCAGCATCAATGGTGCATCAACACCCTAGATAGGCAACTGTTTTATCGTCATCTATTGTGATCGACGATGCGATACACTGCTCTAAGCAGCATACTACAAATTGATAGAGTAATGATCGGTGTGAATACGTATCTTGCACAATATGAAATCGCTCTGATAGCTTAATTGGTTCACTCTGCCGTTCGTCACTGGCTTAGTATTTACATGACCAAGCACTAAATTTAAAGTACTCCAACTATAACACTTCGAACGTCATCCAATCGCCAAGGAAGATGTTTTGAACATCGGCGTCCGAACGATTTCTTGGTGACTGCATCAGTGTGTAATGGTTTTTGCAGCCGTAGGCTTTCCTGTCACACGCAACAAGATAACATCGTTGTGTGAGAAATAAGCAACTCTTGCGGCCAAGCACGCATGCATACAACGAACATACACGTGCAAGCAGCTCAAAGTGCTTACAACGAGAAGGTTGCGGATACTATAATAGTTGCTTATCCATGGACAGCATCTCCAACACAAAGTCGCCCGATGTATTCGCGCTTTAAACAAAGTTTTGATCAGTCACTGCTTATAAATGTGCGATCCCGTCTCCGTCAATCTCAGTCGTCGGGGTATTTCGCGAGTTATCAACCTATCACGTTTCGTTAAGTGATCAATTAACAAGATGTCATCGAGTTCTTCGGCTTTTCTTCTTCTACTAGAAGTTAATTGATTAATAAAGTGCATTGTACGACACGATCGACAGAGAGTACTGGACCGTAATGAGCTGTATGTTCAGTCCAATATGGCATGAACCTAAAAGGGGTTTACAAATTCATTAACATATTATATTATATATATAACGACCCATGTATAATATTATACACAAATGTACTTAGCATTGATGTATACCGCACTCTTTCACTTAAACTTGTGTTGGAAGGACATCAACTATCATATTTTGTCTGGGTACAGCAAAATGTCACAGGGCTAATATGCAGTCACGCGACAACAGAAAACAAACAATGTGGCGAACGCTGCCGGTGGTGCTTCATGGGCCGCCAAAACCAATCACGACGGCCGACACACTGTAACACCCGGGAGTGGGGACGAGTGGCGCGGTGCAGATACCGCACAAGAGCGGCCAAGTACAAAAACGACCGGGCGTGCGGTCGTGAAAACTCCTCCACATCTTGGTCAAAGGATTGGGGCGGTGCTACTGCAAGAAAGAAGCGACGTGTCGTCAAGCGGCGTGATCATCCTTTCTAGCTTTGATAATCTCGCGACGCACGACAAGAAGCTCTACAGCTTCAACTTTTACATCTCTCACCGCACAAGACCGTAGGCGACGAAGTATTTTCAACCGTGCAAACAGTGCTACAAAGCTCACCAGCAACAACCACCACGCAGTCGATCTAGATACGGCCGCTCGGGGACGCAGACGCTGCTGCAATCACATCAATTCAGCGCGTCGAATATGACCTTGCTTGTGCAGACGGGATCTGGACGACGTGAGTGCGTGGATGTAACACGCTGAGAAACGCGGCGTTTGATCGTACCAGATGATAGACTGTACGGCGTCAACGAGGAGATAAATTCTGCAAACCGCCATCGCCCGACCCACAACTCGCTGTTGACAAGTTGCTATAGCGGTTCGATCCACAGACCGTAATCGAGCACTTTGAGCACAAACTTGTGTTTGTTTTCCGCCCTCGAACACTGCCGCATGCTACCGAAAGGGATGATCGTAGTCGTCGAGCACGATCAGGACGACGACACCTTTGCTCGCAAGCAGCAGCAACCACCACCAAGATCAAGAGTCCTAAGCGAGCGTGGCACGACGCTTGCAGCCGGCAGTAAAACCCCCAGCGCAGCTACCCCACAAGCCAACATTTACAACGCCAATGAACCCATGTTGACCTGTCACTCGGTGTCCAGAGCGGCGTCGCATTGCTCGTACTCTAGACGCTCGCCCTACCACGTGTCGTGCAATTGGGCAGCGCGGTCTTTCTGCTCGTGTGACTCACTAACGCACCTTCGGATCGGTCCTCTGACTGCGATATCGTCGCGCCGGAACTCATGATCGCGTCGTTAAACCCCAAACAGCGGCATGATCCTCGGGACGCGAGCAACGAGCAGACGTTCCTTGCAGCAAAGGTCAAAAAGCAAAGGTCAAAGCGTCAATCGATCATGTGAAGATCGCGCACGTCGTACAGCACGTGATTGGCGCTTCACTGAAGGAAGCGCCGTCACGGCAACATTTTCGTCCGGCAGTTATTGCAAAGTCCCGAATATCGACCTCTCGTGTCTCGTTGCAGTGGACGGAGGCAAAACATCTGTATTCGAGCACACACGTCGTTGCAATAAAATACTAATGAGAAAAACGAGCGATACCGTAGATGAATGAACTGTATCATCTCATGTCTCTTCTATCCCCGCTACCTGTGTCTGGGCATGCATATATATCAGCGCAGTGCTAATTAGCACAAATCGCCGTCTGATGACACAGTATAGCAACCGTCTGCGAAAAGCCGCAGATAGGATAATATATCTGCGAACCACGGAACGCACATTCAATACTAGTTGGTGTGAGAGCACCTTATGCATGGTGAATACATGCGCAGATACCTCGGCGCGCTGGCGGAGCAGGTCGAAACGATGTGAATTCTTGTCGGCTACCAGACATGCTCAATATTTAATACGTAAAATAATGACATATTGACTAGTATGGAAATATTTATATTTATTTTATATCATAATCTCTATTTTTCATACTTTGAAATATTCTGAGGGAAAAAATCGAACCACAATTTGTATATTTCTTGCCGGCAACCAGACATTAGAGGGTTGGCACACACCACACAGAGAGATAAGCGTCGCGTTGAGTGTTGAGGCATACACAACCACCTCGGGCATCCAGCTGCTTGGTAAATCTTTCATAGCTTAAGCACTGGGACGTCGAGAGTGGCGCGCACTGCAATGTTCACTAGTAAAAAATGATCAACATACTGGTAGTCCACCAACCTTGTAGTACACATGGAGAAAACTTTGCGTTTCAGAGGTACAACGAGATATGTGAGACACTATTGAATTTCAGTCAAGTTCAGTGAATTATACAAATTCATTTAACTTCCATATCTTTCATGTTGCAATGCACCTGCATGTCAATATGCGCATTGCATGTCTTGCAACGCCAAACAAATTTACCAAACCCATTTCGCAAAACGATACGTTTAGAGCCGACTCATGGAGCGGTCGTTGACACAACATGCAATGCTGAACACAAAACACGTCGACGAAAACAAGCAGTTTGACGACTTAGCTGGTGAGTCTTGCTGGACTTTTTAATGCGTATAATACACTTTGCCGTCTGCTCTTGTTGCAAGTGCTGATGAATATCTGATTTGATGAACGCTTTGTAACGGTCGTTGTAAGCATGCACAACGACACTACTCCAAAGATTTTCGTAAACGGGGAGCTGTCCAAAGAAACGAGCGATAGTATCAGAAGTACAACAGGGGTGTCCTCTCGCACTACATCTGTTCACAATCGCCGCAGATGCTATGTCGCTCGCAATCCATTAAGACCAGCGATCAACGAGTATCAGTACCAGAGCAGAAAACATAAAAAGGAACAACGTGACTACCTTCTTCAATGACAGGACAGATCTGCTTTGTCAAGGATCGGAGGTAAAATCACTATTGCATTTACTGGACAAGTGCGAACAGCTGTCCATACTGTACGTCTAGCCAAAAGAGTATCGTTATATACATCACTACGGCATGCCATAAAGATGAGTTACTCGGGCTCGCGGTTCACAAACACGGCTGTATGACACGCTACATAGGTATAAAAATAGGCAAGGGGGGCACGAGAGCTGCAAATAGGAGCGACCAAGTTCGAAAGCTGAAAGCGATATTGGGCATCGCAACAAACGTGACAAAGTCAATTGTAATCAAAGTAACGGTCATGTTTTACGAGCTCTGTGAAAGCTGAAAGCGATTTTGGTCACTGTAACGATGGTGACGAAGTATATTGTTAAAAATGTTACGATCATGTTATATAAGCTCCGATAAGTTATGCAGTGGTTATCATCGACGCGACTTGTCATGCGGACCCAACATTCTGCTTCAAGTATTTACGTGATATTTTGTTATATATTAAACGACACATGTCGCGTAAATAGAGTGTATTGAAGTTGTAACTGTTTAATCATATTACACTACTACATATTGTGAATATCCGAGCTAGCACCTACAAGCGTTTGGCGTTGGCTTCTATGTCTACATACTGCGTACTACGACCACGTTCTTCATCCTTTCTCACCTTTTCCATCCAGTAGCCTACGTCGTAGCTTGCTAGTGTCAATATGTTGTGTAATCCCAACCGCCCTCCACATCATCCGTCGGGATGTTGCTTGCGGTGTCCACAGCGATATTTGCCGCCTTGCCAGCTGTCTCCATGTTAGCGTGTCTTCGCTTGATGATCGCGCAAGGTTGACGCCAATTTAGTGTAGGAACTGCACGAGCAGCTTGTTGACGATCTCTCGCCCTTGGTCGCGCGCCACTGCCTTTGTTTCGTCACCTGAGCCAATTGAATCCCCGCAGCGTTTTCACGCTCGACGCAGCTTCACTTTTGCTGGCAAGTAGAAACCCCCACACAAATTGAGTCACTTCATTGAACATATGTTGGAAAAAACATCTTACCACCAACCGTAGTTTCAACGTTTTCGAAGCAAACGTCTGTCATTAACTTCTCGTACGCCACAGTCTATCCACAGATCGCACTGGCGTCGTGTCCTTGTACTGAATTCGAGTTGACTTGGCAACCACCCACGCTCTGCACGCTGACAGACTGCTCTACTCATCACCGACGCCAAGCAACTTCATACTGATGGCAGCGTGATGAATAGCTGCAATGTTCGCGAGCCCGGGTCGTTGGTGTCGATCTTCTTTGCGATGCACGACACGTAATTTAGCCAAAGTACCCCTTGTCATCGGCCAGATCAATTGCGACATGATTGTCTGGTCGAAGCACACTTTCATGAGTTGGAGATCCACTCATATGCGTCCGAGCTGTTCACGACCTGCTGCTACATCATCAGAACTTCCCTGGCGTCCTGCATGAACCGACGGAAGCTTTAGTATGTTCGTCTTGCCGTCCGCTTCTGGATCAGTCTTCAGATCAGCGGAGTTGCGTCGCACCTGGTCCTTCTCGCGGTAGTGCCAGCACTCGATATCCATGCTTGGCAACTTCGCATCATGTTAGTCGCGCTCGCGATCGTCTATCTGGCGAATGGTCATGATCACCACGCTGTGCCTGTGCTCATGACTTTTCTCAACGCGCACTCGCATCTCATCTCCCAGCGCAATGCGCTATACAGCTGCGACTGCGGGTGTGTTAGCCGAAAGTGCCGTCCTGTGTGAATCGTGCTGCCGCACAAATCGCGAAATCTTCCACAATGTCGTCGAAGAAGACGTCGACTTACGCCTACTCGTCGCTCACCGATTAATACTAGCCAACTGTCGATCGTCATTCTTTTTTTGCCAACTGCCGACGCCTCTTCTTTATGGAGTCGACCTATGCCTGTAAATTCATACTGGCGTCGTAGCAGTTCCTGTTGAAACTCCGTCGCAGGTCGATCAAACTGATGAATCCGCACTTTGTCTTTGAATTGTCGACCAAGGGTCAGATTTCACTTTACCATACCTTTGTGCAGTCACCCACATGTAAAACGTACTTGACTCATAAATTATCGGCATGTCCTAAGCTATCACTACCGTTATCTCTTCTTTCTCTGTAACATGCACTAGGCAAAATGCCTCTTTCAAATGCTAAACTTGTCAAACATGAAGTGACTTATCATTTCTTAATGACCACAGTCATAGTGTCGACTTTGCTCAAGCCCACACACAACACTACGCTCTTCCACTGTACCACATCCCAACGTATCTAATATGCAGTGTGATATTAGAAGTCAAGAATGGAATATATTGCCAGTTCCTCCGCAGTAGTTCAACATAGCATGCTCGTAATAGTCCGTAATAGAGTATGCACAATACAATTATTTATGTAACTTTAATTAAAGTCCGACGTTGGCTGATATGCATGTGTAGGCGGTACAGGAAGACGCATAATGGGCGACAGGTTTGACGCTTTTGTCAACACTGTTCCAGCGCTGATAGTTCTCCTACTACTGGAGTGTGCTAAACACGATTGACTATATAATCATGCGCAGCCCAACTTCCTTCTATAAGCTAAGCCGTTTCTCACTTGCAAGGCAAAACCATTTATAAAGAAGCAGCTACAGGGTATTGAGTACTATCTATAAGTAAGAGGGTTATATAATTAGTTTAGCAACAGTACGTCGCTATCAGTTGACTTCAATATAGCCGACGTATATATTTTACCTCGCACCAAACATCTTCTCTGATTTCACCGTCGACAATTTCAACACACAAAGACGGGACAAAACGACAGCAATTTCTTCGCAAAAATACGTTTATATATAGGTGCCATATGCTTCGTAGTGTTAGGACTAGATGAGTAGATCTCGTGTACCGGCGTTGGTGACTGCCTGACGTGCATTGTTTGAATGGACCAATGCCTTTCATAACGACTGCACTGATTCGTCGCCGTGGGTGCTGCTGCAGTCATCGTGCACATCCACACACGGCTGGTATTTCTGCGACCCGCTGGCTTTACTATTCTCAACGTTTTGCGGAAGGGAGTGCTTGATTTATTGCACAAATATACAGTATTGTCTTTGTTGAACTGGCATCGCCGCGAGCTGCAATTGGGGGTAGAAGCTTCATTGTCTGTGTCTCGGTTGTGTCGGCAGCGTTGGTCTGTCTTTCTCTTCCGTTTCTCTTTGCGTAGACGTCTTTTTGCTCACTTGCACAGCACAGGTCGTTCCTTCACTCTGCATATCGCGTTCAACTCTTACGTGCACGCTTTTGCGTCATCGTCCAGGAGTTATCCTCATGCTGCGAATTTTGTTAATACGTAACGACGAGCAACAATATTTGACTACACAACTTGGCATCAGACATTACGGAGTTAGTCGAGAAGGCACCCATTAGATTTACTTATATTACGTCGTGGTAGACTTAATCTCATAGTCATATCTAGACACGCTAACATCCCTGACACTTGAAGATACATCGGTGAGTACGTTATATTGCTTTTTAACACACCTATTATATAAGGCGAACATATGCACCACACAACTGTCTTGATGCAAAGTACGGCGCATTTAATTAAACAATTTTATGAAACGATGGTAACAAAAAGATGTGATTTAAATATGCTGTAGTAGATAAATTTTCGATATTATTTTTAAAGACAACAAAATTTGCATTAATCTATCGGAGAATCTTGAGTTGCAAGGGCAAAACACACTTATGGTCGGAATCCTGTTTTTACAAGAGGAAGAAAGTCGAGCGAAAAAAGATATGTTTTTCTAACATTACTGAAAAATAAGCGATATGATGTATATGATGTCCCCTAACACAGATAAATTATACTAAAATGAAGTGGAAATTATGTCAGTGCTATATCAATAACGCGATATGGATAAGTTTTTAGGTGGTAAGCACTGCATAGATTTGATCAATTTACAGATGGCGCGGAATGAATACTATCAAATTATAAATGCTGCACTCTAGATGATACTGTGGAAAGAATACTTGCAAATTGTTTATGCTGAAATTACGATAATACTGATTAATGACCTGCTGTAAAATATGTTAATGGTAGATGAGCTATTAATGATATCACTTGTGTGCTGCAATATAGAAAATACTGTCAAATGACTTGCAGAAACATATCATGTAGAAATATAGAATGTATATTGACGCTCTTGTTGTTATCACTGTAAAAGTAAAATGTTCTGCATAACGCACTTAAAAGAAATTGTCGCTGACGTAATTGGTATAGATATTTAGACAGTACATTGTTTACTACGAAAATGGTTAATCACAAAACATAAATCACAATTATACTCGGTACAGATACTGCGCGTATTAAAGGGAGAAAACAATTTCAGGTATAAACTCAATCTCACTTTGTTGCGAGTACATTTTTAGGTGTGTATAAAACGAAAATAATGTGTTTATGAACGCTGACTTTTGGTTTTATCTGCATTTTAATGGCATTGGGGTTGGTCGAACTATCGATTGCATTGCCTTATGGAATGGTTTTCGTCCCTTTTGGTACGAGCTATATGCCAGCTCCTATGCAAAATGGATTACAAGAGTCGCCATATCATGTCAGGGCAATGTTATGGGAACAAAAAATTTCATGTATTTAGTAAAACAACGATAAGTGCATCTTGAATGGTATTACAATTACAGTATATGGCAGGAAAGCATAGAAATCTCAGCGCTTTTGCGGAAGTAGAGTGCTGTCCTTTATAACCCATTTCAAATATCACAGCTTTCTCAATAGTCACATCACCCCACGCCAAGTGACTGGCATACCGAGCTCAAATTTGGTTGGTGCGCTTGAATGTGCGAAAACAGATCAACTGCCTGGTTGTCATACCACTAGATCAAAGTATCGCAGTTATGATTGTTGTAAAGAACTACAAAAGGTGCTTCGATTCACGGCTTGCGGGCGTTGCGCATGTACGTTTGCCAATTACTGCTATAATCGAAGCCTATAATTAGATGTTGTATTATTGGTCGATGAAATTTTGCACATGTCAATCTCTAGATATACATCACAGCAATGACAACACTAGTTACATGAGAAAATTTAGTAATTACTTGGTTGAGAATGTACCATGCTTGAAACCGCGTGGAATAAACATGAAGAGGTGCTTGCGTCCTGCATAGAACCACATGTGTTTGTCTGTAAAATCACTTAGCAATACATATGATACCATCAACACGCGCCTCAAATTATAGCGATGATCCGCGCACAGAGACCTTACTTATATCGTACGCGTACGCTACCGCCACTACAAATCAACAACTACCTTTTCGGTGGTGAGTCCGTGTGTATGCCGGTCACTGAATCGTTGATGGTGGTCTCGCTTACGACAGAAGCGTGTGTGGACTCGAACATCTGGCTATACGCATCGCTGTTTTCTTCAAGCTCAACAATTTTATGTCGTAAAATATAATGAGCTGATTATTGTTAGATATATATACATCAATGCATTACTCACATTCCTAGAGCAGGATCAATGACATTTTTAATTGAGTTGGTATTTTCTGCGAGAATCCGTGACCGCAAAAGAAGCGCTGCAAGAGACATAACAGGGAATTTACAGCCGTCGTTTTGTTCGTGGCGTTGGTGTCATATACGTACTCGCCGAAAAATTACTTACCGTTACTGATGAATGTGTTTAGAGTGCTGTCTTAAAATACTAACGTACATTTAACTAAACTGATAGAGCCAGTTTGGGTCAGGATACTATTTCGTCATATTTATAGCAGTAATAAATAACTTTTCCTCTCTACTCACATTCTTTATAAACGAAAGCAGTTGACTCGATAACGGAATCCGCCCAGGTTGCGCTTTCGTCATAAATCGTACCAATTACAACCGACTGTAGGTGTGAATCGCGTTCTCGTTTTTGAACAAGTCGCACAGACAGTGGTGCAGGATGTCAAACTACTTGTGTACTTCTTTCCTGCTGCTGTACGCTAGTGCGTCTAGCTTGGCAGTCGTCACTCACATCGTGTACGACTTCCTCTTATTCGCCATCGCTCGTACAATGCACCCATGACAGTTAATTAACTTAAAAGATTTGCTCGACAAATCTAGTATTTGTCACGTATTCTCTTGCATCGCGACCTTTATCGTGTGAAAATGCTTATTGAAAATTGATGCATATTATACTTTGTTGAAATCGCTAAAGCTCAATGTCGTTGCGCAAAGCGTGTGCGTTGCAAAATGTTGTTTTTAGTAGAGTATACAAAGTAGCGGTACAAGTAATCCTGGCTAGCAGATAGATTTATGTGATTTCGCAATAATCTTTTCACGATATTCCGATTTCTCAAATTAAAGACATGCTGTATGCAGTGATATCCATGCCAAATGGTGAACGGTAACACAGCAACGAATGTGTCTATAAAACTCGTTCAGCAGAAACCGTCGATGATGTATCAGGTGTGTATATAACTATGTATGCTATTTGTATTTCTTACAACATTTCTAAAATTCAGAAGAAAAATTGTTACTGTAGCTACATACTAACAATTACAGTACTTTTTCGAGCCATAACACAATGAACGTTTGCACAACCATGCTAAGCAATTTTCGTCACGAGAAACAGTAAACGTTCGTCGTAGTACTATAAAATATCATCTTTCTGATTACTATGGCATATTGAGGAATTTGTAGATATGGCTAATTGTAGATGCATCGCAATAAAATGCTTTTATAACAAACATCACAGATGTATCAGGTGTATGTATATAATTTGTAGTTTATTACTTTGTAATGCTAATTGGAAATTATCGAAACTGTTGTGACATATATCACAGTAATATTTTATGAAACAACATACACAGCACTTTTGCAAAAGACAAGCTTAACAGTGCAGTCAACGCCCGCTTGTAGCACATGTGCCACAAATTATTTGATATCACGCAGTTGTAATGGCCGGCAGTGTTAATTACGTCTGTACAACACCAAAACATACGCACGATATTGTCAAAATATGTAGTGAAACAAGAATCATCACTCATTTATCACGAAATGAATCACTAAAATCATTCCAACTTTTATTTAGCATTGTGAATATGTTGTTGAGTGCAATCTTAGATGATATTATATATTTCTTACAATTTATGTATTTCGTAGAAAATCTCAGAAAACTCAGCACTTTTGCGAAGAAATTGCGATCGCATCCAGATCCCAAGAGTCATCCAGGTGCACACATCTCCGCAGACGACATCCACACGACGACGACGACGAGGCAACTGCCAGACACATTTACGAAGCGATCGCCCTTGACGACAAGCACTTTGTGCCTTGCTCTACGATGAGCATGAAGATGCAGAACGAAGCGGACGCGCGGCTCTCGGACGTCGCGATCGCGATCGCTCCCGACGAGCGCAATGACAGCGACAGTAATGCGCGTGCGTCCAACGAGCGCAGTCACGTCCACAGGCGCCCCGACAGCCACTCCCGGCTCCTCACACAACGCAAGAAGCGCAGCGGGTCGGACACGAGTACGCCGCCGACATCGACAACCACCGCCGAGCGAGCAGGAGGTACGCGTCGCACAACCCCTGCTCTGCTCCTGTCTACCATGGACGATGGCGACTGGTCGCGGTCGGCAGCCGCGTCATCGTCGTCGTCGCGTTCTCTCGCAAGCGTTAACTCTACGACGTGTCTTGTCGCCCACCATTCCCTAGCGCCTGACAACGACGACGACGACGATGCCGACAGCTTCAGCAGCACGAGCAGCAGTGACGTGCGCGTCACGCGTCGCACAGCACAGCGCAAAGACACCGCGTCGCATCGCCGCGCGTCGCACGACAAGCGCCATTCGTCCAAGCGCAACAGCAGCTACACGCCAGGCATTGCCGCGCCTGGTCTCGCTGGCGGTGTCGGCGTTGCGAATGCGCCGCCGCTGTCGCCGCCACGCAGCGTCGCGCGCGGGTCGTTCCGGTACCTCAAGCCGGACGAGATCGAACGCGGCGACCTCCAGTACGACTACGCAGTGATTGCGAACCGGAACGTCGCTGCGCCGAGTCGCTTTGCGCAGTTGTTACGCGCCTGTCGTCTCTGCTGTTGCAATGGTTCGACTGACTCTTTAACTGGCGCTGCGGCGGATCCGTCGCAAGCAGCAGCTGGACGCCGCAGTTCACACGAACGCCTCGGGTTCCGTCGCTTGTGCGTCGCGCACAGTCCATTGCTCCACGCTGCGAGCGAAGACGCGCATCGGCAGATCGTCGACAAGCTCTGTCGCGAAGGTTTGTCGGTCGATATCATCGATGGCGGCCATTCCGTCGGGGAAATGAACTCTGCGTATTTGATTTTGCTCGTGCGTGCGTCCGACGCAGTCATCCAATCGTACGTTGCGCGCTTTCGTTTCGATCTGTGGATCGAACACGGCGCAGTCGCGGACATGGCACTGGACGTCGCTGCCCGTACGGACGCACCGACGCCGGCCGAGCGCGTCCAGATCGTTGCGTTCATCATTGAACAGCGCGCACAGATCGCAGCTGCCGATGCGTTTATCTACGATCTGTTTCCGATGCACGACAACGCTGTGACTGCTCGTCTCTTGACGAAATGGATCGCGTCGTGGCGGATTGCGTCTTCGCTCGTCGATCGGCGGGTCTTGAAGCAATTGCGGTTTAACTTTGGGGAGAAAGTCGCGTACTATTTTGCATTTGCAGACTATTACAACCGCGCGTTGCTGCCGTTAGCAGTCGCTGGTATTGGTTTTGAAGTGATCCATACGCTTGTAGCGACGACATTGTACATGCGGCTCCTCCCATTCTGGGGCATGAGCGTATGTGTCGTCTGGTCGTTTGGGTTTCTGAAGATGTGGGACCGCACGAACGCTTCGATGCAGTTTGAATGGAACCGAAAGCTCCATACAAAGCAGATCGAGTACGCAAATGCACAATTCTATGGCGACAAGCGTTTGAATGCACTGACGGGACAAGTGGAGATCGTCTATTCTCCATACCGTCGGATCCCCAAGTACATTTGCGTCGGGCTGTTCCTCTTATTGCAAATGATCATCATGCTCGTGCTTGTCGCGATTTGGGTGACGATCTACGAAATGTTGAAAGCGTCGTACCCAATCGGCGGGTTGTTTACACTCCAGTGGTGGTTGATCTTGGCAGAAGGGATTGTGTTTGGGATGTTTGTCGACGTCATCCAGTGGAACTTGATCGTCACGCGCATGGGGCGATTGTTTACGCACTGGGAGAATTACAAGACTGAGGAACAATTTGAACGCGCTCTAATTAGGAAATTATTCTTATTGGACTTTCTCAACTACTATACGTGGTTCTTTTCACTAGCGTTCGTGTTTGTGATCCCCGGTGTTGGGGATTACGTCACGAACTCTTTAAACCATATGGTGTTTCAAGACGCGATGAACTGTTGCTTTGGGCCGTACGTCAGTGCTGTCGATCCACAGACGTGCAGTGCGTGTCCGTTGACGAACAACACGACGATCGACTGCGTCAAGTGCGTCGGGTTCTTTACGTTTGATCGGCATCACGTCGATTTGAGTGCAATGTTTGTGACGCCGATCGTCGTGACGCAACTCCTCAACATTGCATTGACCGTCCTGGCGCCGAAGCTCGTCCGGATGCGGCGCGAGCGCGCACAACAGGCTGCTGACGCTGCTGCGCAAGCGCGCGTGATGGCCGCGGGGTCGATGCAGATTCTCGGCGCGCTCGACTACAACGACGCCCAGAGCGACCAGAAACAGTTTGACAACAAGTCACAGGCGCGGTACCTCGAATATTCGGCGTCGGAAATTGAAATTCTGAATCGCCAAGCGCGCGTAATTCTATTTGATAGCGAACAAGAGTCGTACGATCCGTACAACGACTTTCACGCCTTGACGGTCCAGTTTGGCTTTACGGTCATGTTTAGTATGTTGTGGCCGCTCATGCCAGCGGCGTGCTTTGCGATCAACGTGCTCAAGTTTCGCACCGACGGGTATCGACTGTGTAAGACACTGAAGCGACCGATCCCGCGCCGTGCGAACGGCATTGGTGCGTGGCGGGGGATCTTTACGGTCTACGCATACGTCGCCGTCGTCGTGAACGTATTGTTGGTCTGCATCTCGACCGGGAGTCTCGAATTCTTTGACGCAGTGTGCGTCCGTGACATGGCAGCGCAGTACGCGACGCACAACAAGACGCTCGATCACGACTTTGTGTTTGGACCAGACTTTGGCTGCTTGCACGTGACGTACCGACTCTTAGCGATTTTGGGACTCGAGCACGTGCTGCTGTGCATTGCGTACGTCGTTGCGACGCGCGTGCCGTCCGTGCCGCAGTGGATCCGCGTCGTGATGACCGCGCGCGAGAATCAGTTCAAGACGCTCTTGCGCCAGCACGAACGCGATTTGTTCCCGGACGCTGCAGTTGCAGTCGCAATGACGCGATCGACAGCGACAGGTGGAGGTCGAGACGCTGGGAAGCATCGACTGCAACATAACGACAAGGAGAATGCCAAGGAGAATGACGATCATACGACGCCACCGCCGACGAATAGTAGCGATCGCACTGGCGTGTTGCTGTCTGAGGCTGCGCGTCTCGACACGAGTGGAGCTGGTCCGAGTCATCGCCAAGCGACTGGCAGTTCGACGACGACGAACAGGAACGTGCTGTTGGCGAGTGACTTGCTCACGCGGTCGCTGTCGATCGACTCGATCACGCCCGGATCGTCCGAGCGCGAGAACGACGACATGGGGAGCGACCTCGACGTCCCAAGTAGCGACGGGTTCCGATCGAAAGCACGCGAGCAACTTGCGCGGCAATGGTCCGTTGGGTCCGACTAAGTGTGGAAAATGTGAGGAGAAATGGAGACAGACAGCTTGGAAGAGAGTTGAAGGAGACAGGGGTGTATGTTTGGATGAAGGAATGCATGTGAGCGATCACAAATGGACGGGACGTCGTTGATAACAAAACCTTGCGTTGAACTCAAATCGACACAATACAGTACACAACAGCAACCCGGTACTAAACTTTATATATATTTATATTTATATTTGCTGGCTATTATCACACGAACTCAATCATGACGACACAACGCGTTCAGTGGACGATGAAAATGACCGGAGTCGCCGAAATGGCTCGAGTGCCCACTCGGTCGCAGTGCGCCACGCATCGGCAGCGACGTCGTAGAGAACACTGCTCGTTCCACTCTCGTCACCATCGTCTGCAAACACGGGCTCGCGGAGCTGCGCGTGTGCGACCTTTTGTCCAAAGCGCTGCGAGTTGTCGTGGACCCACCACAGCACCGAGTACGTCGCGTCGTCGTTGCACTGCATGATCATACCAGGGCACCACACGCCGTCGCTTGCAAGGATCTCGACCGGGTCGCCACGCTCAAACACCACGAACTCCTCATCCAGCAGGTCATCCTCGGGTGCAGACGCTGCGCTGGCGTCGTCGATCTCAGCGTTGACACCGTCGGTGATGCTCGCAGCAGTCGCAAACAGCTTGTCCACTGCATCCATCGTCTTGGTTGCACTCACGCTAGTGCTGTGGCTGTCAGTAGCACTATTCCTACTAACCTCTGACGCTGTCGACTCGCGCATGTCGCCACAGAGCGACGCTGGTGGCGACACGGCCGCGTACTGCGCATCGATCGCGTCCAAGTGCGCTGCGACGAGCGCAAACGCTTCGGCGAGGATCTGGCGCATTGGACTCGATGCAAGTGGCGCACGATCGAGTCCACGCTCGGCGAACGCGTACGCGCGCTGGAAGCGCTTGAGTAGCCCGTCGATCTCGTAGTAGCGTGGATCGAGCGACTGCGCCGTGCGGCAGAGCGGACAGGAGTGGAACCGATGCTCCGCGGCTTTCGAGAGGCACGACCAGCAGAACGCGTGGCCGCAACGGAGCGAGATCGGCGTCTTGACGTCCGCGCACAAACAGATCGGACAGGCGACTGCGGTTGCGTCAATCCGGTGGTTCCCGTCCGGTAAGATGCACAGCATGAGTCGGTCCGTGAGCGCAGCTGTTGCTGCGCACACGCGGTCGAGACCAGCGGCGTTGTAGAACGACTGTGTCCGGAGCGCGTCGAGCACAGCTGGTCGGACTTGCGTGCCGAGCATCTTGTCGCACTTCTTGGCGATCTTGACGAGCGCGAGGCTGTTGAGCACGACGTATCGCCGCAGTGCATCGACGCGCTGGGCGAGCTCGATCGCATCAAGTAGGAGCGACCGCGCTTTCGGTCGCGCCAGCACCCATCGGTTCCCAAGTGCGCGCTGCAACGCACCGAGATCTGTCACTTCGAGCTGTGCTTCGATGCGTGCGTGCGTCGCGTTGAGCTTGTCCATCTCGAGCGCGAGTAGCGAGAGGAATGTCGTCTCCGTTGTGTCGATTGTAGTGACGGAGTGCGCGTGCTGCTGCTCGGACTGCAGCTGCCGGATCTGTCGCTTGAGATGCTTGTAGTCGACGTAGCTGTTCGCCCACTCCTTCGTTGCAAGCCCTCGCATTCGTTTGCCAAACTTCATGGTCGCTAATGCACTAGTGTAGCTGGATGTGGGGATGTGTGTGAGTGCTCGAGAGCGGATGTACGTGTGAGCTCGAAGAAGAGTTCGAAACGAACGCTTGTCGGACGAGATGCAGAAAAAACTGCTGACTTG
>JAADXH010000649.1:0-18814 GCA_023337595.1 Globisporangium camurandrum | reverse complement strand
TTTGCATTTAAAAACGATCAATCCAATGTAATACTATTTTCAGTAATAGATGCAATATTTCATATCGAATGTATTTCATCTATATTATTAGCAAAACACCATACGTATGTCGCAACATGGTTGTACAAATGTACAAAGCGATAACCATAACGTATATATGTAATAAAATGTATGTATTATCGCATACTTCTCTGCTTCTCTAGATATACGACAAATTCAGAAAAAGTTGATGTGACGTATCAAACGATATACTTTGACAACTGATAGAACTAATCGAGTCGCATCGTTGTTGTAAACCCGGCTGTGTGCTACTCATACAGTTAGTAAATACAAGCGCAACTCAATATCCGTTGTTGACGTGCCATTTTTTCGACGTCGAAATACACAGTTTCGGTGAGACGGCATTTAACCCAAATTGTATGAAATGCAAACTAAAGCAAAGCACTTCCTTTCTGCTTCTTAATGGTCGTCGTGTATAACTACATAGTGAATAACATTTGCATGGCGGTCTGAAATCGAGAGTTGGCTATGTTTATGCTTTGTCGCAAGCTCACCCAATCACATGAGTTACATAAAAGCATTGAGCGTCAATTGGCAAATACTATCGAATTGAGTTGTTATCATTGATTTTGATATCGAAGATAATACCCAAATGATCGATTGACTAGTGAGAAGTATACGTATACGTATACAAGCACGCTGAATGCATCACATTTCAGCAGTTACAATGTCGAACCTAGGTGGTTTTTACCAGATTGCGTATATCTGAAAATGAACCCTTGAAACGCCTATTCTCTATATAGTCATTTTGGTGTAATACTTCCTGACCTCGGGAGCTGGTATTTAACTATCAATTTGAGTAATTGTGATTATACGCTTTCGGTATGTGTTCTTCCCGTTGTGGCGTGTTGACAGCGAACAACTGATCAATATATATCCGAATATCAAGGCGTATTCTGATGTACCACTTGGATTTCCGTCCGATCAGTATTGAATCAACTACAGCAGCATATAACAAATCAGCGATTATTGGTGCTCCTCGCTGGTCCTGCCATATAACGCATTACATATATTTGCGGTTCAGGCTGCAAACGCAAAGCATTTGCATTACCAACTTGTATGTCAAGCGCCAAGTACTAGATGCTGCTCGTTCGTTTTTATACGTGCTGGAAAAAATGTTTCTAGATGAAGAGAAATGCGATTCCATTTTAGCAGATTTGCAAACATGATGAAAAGTATGCGAACCAAATGGAAGTTGATGCATCACGTCTATTGCCACGACAGCTATTTGATACAAGCAGTATGTGCGGGATAGTACTTCACATGTTGGTTTAAAGATTACAGTTGCTGCCAATACATGTCATGGCTGGCTGCTTGCTATCTCCTATTTGGGCACGCATAAAACACCGTTTCGATATGTGCACCACAATGCGTACTCGCATGTAATTACTACAAACACTTTCTACGCATTTAGCTAGTTGGTTGGATTGACCAATACTCTGTATCAATCAACACATGCAAGCGCTGCGCTATAACGTTGAAATGGTTTGACCCGTAACGCTTTCTGTCTTACTGAGATATGTTTTCACGCTTTATTGTTTTTGCTTAAAATATGCCACCCTGCCAGGCTGGTATGACTTCAATAGTTTACTGTGGTCTTTGACATATACGATTAAGATGTAGGAACGCAACAGCATTAAGGTTACGCTAGGTGCACAAGAAGTAATGAATGCCATGATTTATTCTGATATATTTTGCAGCGCGCAATGCGCGTCCATTTTGTGTATGCAATACAAGCAGATGTTGCCAGCAATTACTGTCAATCTAGAACACATCTTTATTTGAATTTGCGAATTATGCATGTGTGTACAATACAATACCACATAGTACTCCCTACGTTATTGAAACGACGCTATATTGGCATATGCATTTCAAGAAGTGATTGTCCATTTGCCGATGACATCCGCGACTGTCGCTTCGCCAAACACGACTTGTTCGATGAACTAATTGTCAGCCGGTTGCAGATTAAACGAAGTATACATACTTTAGGGTGTATTTCCCGTGATGAAGGCAACCACTCTTCACTTACAATAACCTCGCAACATCATACAACATTCAATTAGACGATGAAAATGGCAGCTATTGGCGTCGAAAATAGAAATTTGGCGAAATCAGACACGCAGGGTTAAACGGTGGTTGCCATTACCACTAGTAATACTCATTACAGACTCACTCTCCATTAGTGGAGATTGTTTTTAGCAGTACGTCAATGTATTATACTGCCAACTCAATTACGTGCAATTTATCCGCATCGAACGTATTGCATGTATGTTATACTGCGTAATATCGTATCATTTGCAGTGCATTAACTATATATTTCGACACTATAACGCAAATTCGAATTGATACGTCTATAAACAATATTTCATCTACAATTACCGATTTGCATTGCATGCCGTTACAAACTGCTGTGCGATATTCTAAACTATCACTACTACACCCTAGCGATTGTATTAGATTACTACAGCGCGAGTCCACAATGCTATTCATTTTGGAATCTCTGCTCAAAATTATCATGTATAATTTCAAACGATTTTTCACATACAATAGAGCCGCATAACTCATTTTTTGCGGATGTCTACGCCATATGATATACAGAACAGAGCCACACAAAATGATAAAGATCCGTCATTTTGAGACAACGATGGTATCTCCGAGACCTATGTGGCTTGATGTAGTATCACAATAAAAGGCGTGATACAAACTTTTCCAATTACATGATACTTTATTCATTGACACTACCGCAATTGCGATTTAATGTTTGTTCCACAATCACGGTCGAAGTAATTGAGCAAGACCATGACTACGTCTATATTAGCGAAGTTAAGTATACATGCCGCAATATATATGTACGGTTTAACGACTCAATAGCTTAATTATTTAGTACGAAGCTCCACCAACAATATGATGCAAATACCGTAGTTGTCGAAGAGCTAGACCACAAAATTTTTATTTTTGAGTTGGCTCCTGTAGAAATTGATTTTTATTCAATTACTGATGCTACAGTTAAATCTGATGGCGGCTCAGCAATACGAGGAATACCGCAGTATAGTATAATTTTCGTAATCTGTTTTTGGGTCGTGTAAATAGCCGTCTTATTGTTTTGGCGTACCATTATATCGGTTTAAATTGCAACAGCTGTAGCGACACGTCACAACTTAACGTCGAATGTGATCTTCACCGAATTGTAACACATTCGGCAATCTGTTGCAACACCATATCAAAATCAAGCATCATGATTTTAGACTGGATACTCGCTTTAAATGGGATTGAATACACGTATAAAATAGACCGTTATATAATGTACGCTACATATTTACGATGTATTTAGTAGTACTCGCCTAACATCATATATAATGCTCGACACAAGTGGAATATACAGCTTTGATTACACAAATGACTCACTTAAGTATATTTGACGTACCTGTAAAATGTATTGAACAAGTTTTATAGTCTACAGTAATGTACGTGTGCGCGATAACTCGCAAGTCAACACTCTGGCAGCTAAGTAGCAACACCATATGTGGGGTCTTATCAGCGAGAATACTGTAACAAATACACACACATATGACCAACACAAAGTTGGCCTCTATTGGCAATTTTCGTCTTGAATTGCAGTGGGTGCGATATTTCATAATCAAAATAACACTTAGTTCGTCCTAAAAGTAAATGAATAGGCACATCGTCAATATTTATCCGAGCATTGTGGGTTAGGCATAATTAAGGTACAGTAGTCTGATGTAAGCATCATATTTAGCGCTATATGGTATAAAACGTGTGGGTGATATCTCGCATGCTGAAATTTAACAGTTAAATAGCAATTACGCTAAAATGTATCGCTTTGTTTTCCGCAACGACGTCACCTCCTCGTGTTAAAACACCATCATGGTTCTTCTTATGACGCTTTGCCTATAACTTTGCACGATTCTCCGCTTCTGTGTCTCGGTCAATATCGTTTTGTTGTTGTCGAGTAGCTCTATTGCTTTTATTTGATATCATGCCCGCTGCAACTAGTTCGAAATATGCATAAAAATTAACAACGTCTCCGAATATATATCGTTTACGTTTAATATGTACGTATGTGTGTTTTGCATAAAAGTGATGTCTAAATAGTTCGGTATATATGATGTTATAGCTTTGATATACCTGGTTTGGCTTAAATACGTCTTACTGATACATTACAACGGTGAGAATGTGTAACGTTGTACATATCGTACCTCATATATGATTACACTGTATACATAGCAGTAAAATTGTATATATATTCATGAAACTCGCTGGGCGTGGATGGGATATTGTATTTTCGAATTACACAACGAGCTTTCTTATGTAAAATCAATGTACAGATATATGTGTTAAAGACATCGAAATTTGAATTATGAACGCACTACGGTGAATCGGCGAATATTGTTGTTTTAACTATCACGCGAAAATTAAACGCATTGGACATAGAGCATAATGATCTATATATTTGCATATGTTCTAGCATACGTCTCAATTTAGGTGCTCTTGCTTTGAATGTTCTTATAAATATTTCAAAAACAATTGAAACAGCTCTTAATGACTAAAACAAATTGTGTCAGGCATACTCGCTCTCACATACTCTTAGAACAACGAATTGCAAAATGGTGCTATGATGTACGTTGCAACTCAGTTCATCATATATCAATAGATTAAGGCAGCTTATAAACATGTACACTGTATCCAATAACTCGCGATGGCCACGTGACTTGTTTTTGACAATATATAATGGTGACACCTTTAAGAAACGAAGATGTCAAAACTTCATTTCACATACAGTTGTATACTCGTGATGGTAAATACGCATATGCTCTATTTGGCAACACAATGGAGCGTCGCCAGCGAGATAGAGACGCCATAAAGATATTGTATTGAGTATATCATCTTAAGTGTATTGCACTTGTTTAAGTTCGTAAAGAGCTGCCCAAACGTTTCGCTTAAATCATATACTATTTATATTGCTATTCCTGATTTTGTACTAGATGTGTTAAAATACCAGTATTTGACTAAGTTTATGAGTTTGAAGTACGTTTTTGTATTACACGTTTTCTGTAGCACCTAACTATATTTCTTGCTGTATAATACCCGAATGACATCTTAGGTTAGGAAATTAGAATTTATGTATGAGATATATTGCTTTTCTTGTATTAAGCGTACAACATTTGGCAAAAACAAATATTCAGTATACTCCAGTTTTTTACTGTTGTTATACACAATCCAAGCATAACATATATTTTCACATGTTGAAAGCACAGCAACAAATATATTTTGAGCAATTACGGTTTAAGAACTATCGAAACACAAAAAGAACTGCTAAACTACACATCATAGTACACAATTGTGGTCATGTGCATAAGAACTCGCACGTTACAGTGAAATAGCACCAGATATGTAGTGTTCTTGTTGGTGATGATACATATACATTATACGCAGATAATCAGAATGTTCTGTCATTTATAGACCATGTCAATATAATTTCCGTAAAACGTGCATGACTTTGAAATATTTGAGTATTCACTATCACGAGTGTCTAGATGCACCACTTGACCGACTTTGTGACCTATTTAACATTCAAGGTTTAGTATATCGCTCAACAAAAAACATTTTATTTCGCATCCCTCGTACATAGACAGCTATGTTACTTGCTTAAAGACTTTATACAACACCATGCAAAGTATCCCGCTATATTGTGATATTTAACACGATAAAGAACTGTTTTGATTATAATACACTTTGACAAACAGGGTGTATACAATTGTGTATACATGTTCTGATAAAAAACTAATGTGTTTCGCCAGGTTTTGACAATATCTATAGCAAATACCCTACATCGACCAAAATATGGTATCGCGATAAAATTTAATGATGACTGTAGCATAAAAGCGTTAGACTTGAAGCAGGCGACGAAAAAATGATGTAATACCGCAACTTTCTAGGATAATAAATGTTTAAATGATGGCACTGAATTGTGGTCATTAACTAGCAAAAATGTACATATACATTCTGTGTCTGTCAAATTCTACTCCATTTATATTGCTATTGTACTGTACTGTACATTACTACCGTGTTCCTCGTAGGGTTGGACCCCACGTTTTCGTTTTAAGTTGTACCTTGGAATCAGTTTTATCCAATGATGTGCCGTAATTTCCGACTTTCTACCAATCACATATTTTATTGCAGTTGAATCTGATCGAAGCATTTTTGGGACTGCTGTATTCCTGGAATACTGTAGTACAAAATATTCTTTGCAGACGTACAGTGTAGGCACAGCATCATAATTCGGCATGAATTGCAACCTTTAGCGAAACGTCACAACTTTACGTCGAATGTGATCACATCGAGTGTCTAGACGTGCATCAAGCAGTTGACGCGCAATGGAAGGACGCGGCTCGCTCCGACAGCTACATCAGCAACTTGCAGAAGCAAGCTATGTCCCAGCACCTGCAGTCGCTGTACCAACGCACGAATGGCAGCAGGGTGGCTTTGACAGGCATCGCGCCGCACCGCCGCTGCCGACACTGCCGCCCTGGGCAACGAATCCACCTGGTGCTGCTATACAGCAAACTCGCCAACAACACATACCGGCGCCTTATCTGCAGCAACATCAGCAACCATATGTAGAGACACCACGCACGTTTGGAACCTCGCACAGTCGCGAAGAATTAGATCCTACCGCATCAGAGGCGTCGCAATCGTCGGCACCGACCAGCGGGTGGCGCAAAGCACCATCGTACTTTGGGTCCATGAAGCGCCTCCCGCGAAACGCGAGTAGCAATAACGGCGTCGACCACGGAATACAGTTGCACCCACAGCCGCCAGTGCGACGCCACGAGCACCAGCTGCCTGGACTCGCGCGGCCACTGCAGCAAAACAACGACTCTGATGACCATAGCGGCATTCAACAGCACGAATCACACCAGAAAAAGCACGATTTTGCGTTTCCGGAGCCACAGCATCTTGCCTCTCGTTTGCATGCGTTACCACTGCCGTCCTTCGCAACGAACCAGCAGCTCGAAGCAACCGACGCTATCGAACGGCGCGAGTCGATGCAGCATATAGGTGCTGGCGCTGGTGCTACTCTGTCGCCGCCACGACGACAGCAGCTCGTGAGCGCTTGTCACAGCGACATCGACCGACGACCCGCGACGCCAGCGATCATTGACAATAACGAACCAGAGACTGACACACATGCAACGAATCAGACGGATGACAACGACAGCGACAACAATGCAGTGCTAGTAGCACCAGCCACTGGTGGGTTCTTCCGACCATGGAAGAAGAAAGAGCCAGAGGACGTGGATGATGCAGACAATAACAATAGCAACAATCATAGTAATAGCTACGATAGAGACAGTGCGAGTAGTCAACAGAGCAACAAGTGGAAAGAACGAGCGCTCGTGAATCCGTTTGCGCGACGTTCGAAAGCTACAGCAGTGACGCGCGCGCCAGTCGTCAGTAGTAGTAGGAACGCTGCAAACGCTACAGAGCAGCTTGATCAACGTAGCGCGTCGCGTCCATCGACGCCGTCGCGGTCGCCACTGCTGGCGCGACGGCCACGGACTCCTGTTATAGCGACGCAGTCACCGCTGCCGTCGGTAGCAACGCGGTTGTCGCCGCGGCCACGCAGTGCGGTGCATAGTGCACGCAGCCAGCGCTCACTAGCGGGCGACGACAGCAAGGATGACGACAACAGCGTGCACAGTCGGCGCAATGGGACGCCACCACGCGAGCAGCGCAGCCGAGACGCCTCACAGCGACCTGTAGCCGCTTCTCCACCCACAAACTGCTACAACCGGGAAGAGCGAGAGGACTTTGCAGCGTTTAAGTCCTTGACAACGAAGCCCCGCAATGCAGCGCAGCCATCGTCTGGAAGTAGCGCTCGCAGCACGAAGCCTTCGCCTGCGACGCTGCAGCAGTCGATACCTTCGACACCAACAGCTGTGGCGCCACAACTCTCGCGCGCCGCAAAGCGCGAAGCCGCGACTGCTGCTGCAAAAGCCAAGCCGAAAGGCGCCGTGCTGTCGGCACTGGCTGAGATCCAGCGCAAGCGCGATGCACGACGTGCGCAGCACGCAGAAGAGAAGCAGCGCATGCAAACGGAGCTTGAAGCTCACGGCGATGACGCAGGGTACAAGTTTAGGAGGCTCATCCAGCAGTACCGAGCGGCTTTGCCAGCGTTTCAGACAGCGATAGACGTAGAGAGCGAGACAGAGCAGCAGGAGTCGGTTGCGATTTGTACCAGCAGCTCCAACGCTGACGCAGACGTCGATGCAACGACGTCCCGGCTGTCGGTGTTTGTGCGCAAGCGGCCGCTGTCGAAGCAGGAGCGCAAAGCGAAAGGCTACGACGTTGTCTCGTGTCTCTATGGCTCTAACTTTCCTCGAAAGGACAAGCGACCACTACGCAACGATCTCGTGCTGCACGAGCCAAAGCTCAAAGTCGACTGCTCCGAGGCACTCGAGCACCACGCATTTCGCTTCGACGGCGTCTTTGACGAACACCAAACGAACGCACAGCTCTATCGCAACACGGTCGGGCCGCTTATCCCTTCGCTTCTTCTTCGAACTACAGGCCAGCAACAAACGAGTCTCACCGTGTTTGCGTATGGCCAAACGGGCTCTGGCAAAACGTACACGATGCAGTCGATCTATCGCTTCGCTGCTGCCGACATCTTTCGTCGGATCGACGACGCTGCTACTACTGCGTCCTCCAACGCAGCGCCCAGCGTACGCGTTGGCGTGAGCTTTTACGAGATCTACATGAACAACGTGAACGATCTGCTGAATCGCCGGAGCCGCTTGCAGCTATTGGAGGACGGCGATAGTACCGTACAGTTGTTAGGACTCAAGGAAGTCATGGTCGCGAGTGCAGAGGAGTTATTGGCGCTCGTCGCACACGGCGAAGCGGCACGCGCAACGAGCGCAAACGCTGTCCACGACGACTCGTCACGCTCGCACGCGTTGCTGCGCGTGACGCTGTATGCAAGTAGTACTAGCAACAACGCGTCCACGATGCTCGCACGGCTGTCGATGGTTGACCTCGCCGGCAGCGAGCGCGCGTGCGATACGCAGAGCGACAGTAAACACACGCGCATGGAAGGCGCGGAGATCAACAAGAGCTTGTTGGCACTGAAAGAGTGCGTCCGTGCGCTCGACCGCAGCGCTAGTAGCAATAGTAGCAGTGGTACAGGCCACGTGCCGTTCCGACAGAGCAAACTTACGCAGTTACTGCGCGACAGCTTCGTGGCCGCGCGGTCGCAGACTGTGATGATCGCAACGGTCTCACCCGGGAGTGCGAGCTGCAACCATACGCTCAATACACTACGGTACGCAGATCGACTGAAGGAGATTGGTGCCTCAACGACTTCGTCAACGGGCATGTAGATAGCGATGCGATCGTAGCAAGCAGAACATAGCGTAAAGCAAGAGAGAGTTGACGAATAACACCAGGTAGCGTGGATCGATGGGTCAATGGCACAATAACTGATAAAACTGCGGTAGTCGAAGCAGCACCATGCCGCTTCCACCACCGATGTGTTTTGACTTTTAAATAACCTGTGCGTGCGACTCTTGATGTGATCAACCGTGCAACATTGCTATCTTCTGCCGCTCCGACTATCTGTCCAAGGCAACATGCCATCAAGCAGTTGCAGCGGCGACGCACGCGATAGCGACTCAAAGCATTGCAGCAGCAGCAGCAGCAGCGATGCGGGCAGTGAGCCGTCGTCATACAACTCGGGCGACTACGGTAATGTCGCGCGGTGCGGCTTTACGCGCACGTACGTGCTCCTGCACACAACGCAAAATGTGACCGACACGTCAGACGACTATCGAAGCGAGTGTGTTGTCGATCACGGCGACAACAAGAAAAACGACGAGTGTAGTCGCGCGCACGAGCAGCAGCGTCGTGAATCAAAACACGAGGGTAGCAGTCGTACAGTTCTGTTAGCACCTCGAACTCCGAGCTACCAATTGCTCTATATCAGTGGCGGCCACTACTTTCACGGCAAGATCGAACTTCCTGCACGTCGCATTGGCGATGCGCAAACAACTTTGTCACAGTTGCAACGCGACAGCCATAGCTATCAAGAACCTATCGACGTTGCGGACTTGCAAGTGCTGCTGCCACACTTCCAGCAGCAACAGGATGCGCTCCAAGCACTCGACAGTGTGACGGATTTCTGTAGCAGCGTGCGCGACGTCGCGTACCAGATGGAAGAAGTCGGTGCGTTCGTCATCGAGGAGCTCGCAAAAGACAAGAACGTCACACGCATCGAGCGCGCGATGCACGAACTCAGCTGGCTCGCTTCGTGTGAGACTGCTGCCAACACGGATGGCGAAGGACCTGAAGGGAACACGACGTTCTTTGAGCTCCAGACGCACGCTGGTGCAAATAGCGACCTTGCCGCAGCGGGCGTCGAGCTCATTGTGATGAAGATCGTCGTGCGCGACGTGCTGCTCGATGTCGTGTACGCACGTGACTCGTACTACGTCGCGTTGCGGGACGCAAGTCGCTCGGAGCTTGCTCTTGAAGACGCATTCGTTCCAAACAGTACGGCGACTGTGCTTGTGCTGCTGCTGCTGCTAGTGCAAGCATCGTATCACTAGCTGTTCTGATTCGTTCCTCGATGTGTCGCTGTATGAACACACAGTCGCAAGCGTCGGTCCGTGCTTTGTCGTGCGGACCTACAAGTACGTCAACGCCGCTTTCACGCGCTCCTCTTGACTAGCGTTTGTTGCATCTGCTGAACCGTCTCTCTCTCTCTCTCTCTCTCTCTCTCTCTCTCTCTCTCTCGACCGATCGCGCGCACAGCGACGACCACATCAAGCGACTCGTGCTCTGGCGCGCGATACCAGTGACCGACGTTCGTAGTGGTCTTGTCCTTTCGAACACTGCTGCTAATGAGAATACGACGACGTTGTCGCTCCAAGCACCACTCGCAAGTGTCATGCCAGACGCAGCAGCGAAAAGGACGTTGATACCACACGCGATGCTTGATGCAAACGACACGCAGGTGTACTGCTTGCTGTCGACTGACGCTGCTGCTGCTGCTGACGTCAGTCAACGTGCAGACAGCAAGAGACAGCGCGCCGGCACTGCAACGCAGCAGCAGCACGCTGAACGCAGTGGCGCTGAGACTGACGAGACGGAGCGAACGATCAAGCTCGTCGTGTTCCAGTTCAATCAGTTTGTGTACCATGGCAAGCTCGCGATTGACGCAGCACTGCTCGATGACCTCGCGACGCTCTCAACGACGCGCGTGTTCCCGCATCTGCGTGCGCACAGTCACGCACTGTCGTACGTTGGCGAGCTCGATGACATTGCCCGTAGCGATAGTGTTGGTGCTGCTGACGCTGGCGCGATGAATGCAAGCGTCGCGCAGTTTGCACGTGTGCGGCAGCGCTTCGACGAGCTTGCACCAACACTGCTGGCGCTACTGATGGACGCGCAGTCGTGGATCCAGGACTTTGTGGCGGAAGTCGATGCGATCGCTGCTGCTGCAGCCGCAAGCGACAGCACATCGTCGTTTGCTTCGCTAGCGTCGGCGTCAACGTCGCAGGAGTGGCTCGCGACGCACCTCAAAGCGTGGCTCGAAACCAACGACGACGAAAAGGATGTCGAGGCGTTCTTTGAACTCGAGCTGCATACAAGCAGCTGTCCGCTCTTCGATAATACGGCTGACCGCAAAGATAGCAAGGATAGCACTAGTAGTAAGGATGATGCTAAGCAGTGCGCAGCTGACTTGCTGGTCTGGCAGGGCATTGTACATTCTGCGATGCTGGTCGTTGTGTATCATCGCGGCAGCTTCTACATGGTGCTCCGCGATGCAACAACGACCAGTGCGTTGTCGCTTGCTGACCGCGAGCTCTTTCGTGCGATCCCAGCGCTCAGCGGCAAGGGGCGCGGGTACCTCGTGAAAGCATTTCCAGCTGCGATGCCACCGCACACGCAGTGGCTCGCAGGTGCGAAGCTCTTGCTCTGGCAGACAAGCGCAAGTCTGGAGCGTGAAGAAGCAGCCGAGGCGCGAGCACGTGCGGCACATCGTAACCACAGGAGCCAGCAGCAGCTACCCAGCAAAGCTGCACTGTGTGCTGACTGGCTCATTGAAGGCGAGGTTGCGACGACAGATGCGAAGAAAGTACCAGAGACTGCCGAGTCCAAATCACGAGACGATACCGACAGCAAGAGCGAGCGCGAAGACGCTGCAAAAGTCCGCGCTTTCATGATGCAAACCAATGAAAGTGTGACAACATTCCATGCAGCAGACAAAGTCGGTCGGCGCCACCACGTCCCACCGCTGGGAGCAGCAGCGCATGCAGCAATGCACCCGTCGACCGCACCATGGGACTTGCGAACAGGGCGGCCTCTTTAGCAATTGGTACTTTAGTATATTTGATTTACTGCCACCCCAGTATAACCACTCGATTTTCATTATGCGCCATTGTTCTCCATGAATTGACTGTGAGTCACGTAAGTACGGAGTAACGAGTTTCACTCATGTCGCCCGCAAGGTGTGACGAGACGAACGGCGGAACATAAAGGCATGGAGTAAGCGATGGATGACAGCACGATCTGTAGCAACGGAAACGGATTACCGCGACGCAGGGCTTGCCACTCATGCTTGCATATGCTAACTGAGATCATCCACGCATTGATGCATGTTGTTCAACATCGCTTACTTATTCGTTTGGTTGTGATCGCGTCAAGTTGGGGCTTTGTTTCTGTGATCAAAGGAATCATAGAATCGAGAGCTTTTTTGTGCACGAAGGGGTACAAGATTGGGATGCATTGCTAAAAAGACGAAATTGCTAATCTTTAGCAAATATCCACTTCGCGTTTGGAATGTTATTGTGCCAGACAAAAATAAATGACCACTACTTTGACGTGATTGTAAAAGATCCAGTAGGAATATGTTCACGCTAAGAGCACAATAGATTGGCCACACTCAGCCCACGATGTGCTCAATCGTTTTCGATATCTCCTCTTCTCTCTCTCCTATTTGATTACTGAGTAGCGTATAAATTGTATCTTTAGTAATGCTTGTTGGGCTTTCAATTGATATTAAGTTAAGTAGTAGTCTTACAGCAAAAAAACACAAAATACAAATCGTACATAAGACGATCTATGCTATACGACAACATCTACGTGTTAGCAAATTCGATAAAGAATATGTTGGTCTTCCAAATCATTTACATGATATAATTAACTATGTCTCACGATTTGCATGTTGCAATCCTGTCGGTTTGCATACCTGCAAATCTTGCAAGCTTTAAACGGTGTCTGCATCTACAGCTTGGTGGGAGCTGACGCGAGTGCCCACTATCACGAAAATTAAACGCCTTGGTTGTAGTTTTATAGCCAATGCACATTGGATCTATGCAGACTGTTTGTGAAAAGAAAAATGTACTATGTTGAAGTGTCTTTACAGCGACTCAGATAAGTTTTTGAGCATTAACTAGTTAGCTTACATATCACGATGAATAACAATATATAGCATATATTAAGTAGGACATGGCTCTAGTGGGGTAATTGGCAGCACATTCATTCAAATACATATTGACGCTGCACTTGTGTCAACATCGTATCAATATATAGCACGTATAAATATAAAGCAACGTTAAATATCTCCTGCATTGATGAATACGATAAATCACTCAGTCTAAATTTTAAACGAACAAAGCTCGCAAATAATTATAAAGACAGTTTAATTTATGATTGCTGAAAACGAACACAAAAGCTCATTGCCTTCATACAGTTTTGGGCGTTACTGAGTCTTACGTAGTAGGATGTAAAATTACCCAAATGATGTGCAAATAATGTAATTTTTCATTTCGATAGTTGCTAGTATACATATTTCAGCAACGTATAAATGGAGGGTAACGCAGCCAAAACGAAAACGACATGCAAACACATGTACAAAAACGGATTAGCTGTGAAAATTATGCCTTTGATACAACAAAAGCAAGTTAAGGTAAAGCAAAATTGCCGTGTTGTCGTTTGTTAAATGGATCTACATAGTTTTGAAATTGCATCTAGTTGTTGTATTTCTCTTTTATATGATTTTTGCTCATGCGACATAATATCAAAGTCAATAACGGCACTGGAATAAGTTTACTCGATAATTGATAGAATTGTAAAGCCTGCCATTTCAAACTGCAGGCTTACATTAGTTTCCCAAATAACTATACATAACATAATACATGTGTTGTCTTGTGTTGTTAATCGGGATACTTAAACTATGCATCAATACTTTCTATTTTGCAATTTTTGATATTAAAATGATGAGATTTTGTGAGCATTAATTGTATTTAGCTCTGGCTACTGGGAGTTGGTCATAGTTAGACTCCGTTACGCCGTATTGTTGACAAAAACGAGAAATGTAAGACAGAAGCAACAATGGCATCATATTCTCATGTAAAGTAATTTCTCATGCATTCTACGTTAACTTAGCGGCAATGCAGCCGCCATCTCGAAGGTTACCGACTGTTTGTGCTCAGCACTCGACCGGAATGTTGAATATACACAGCTCAGCTGCGACACACGTGCGCTAGTTTATACATTCGCCTGAGAGCCAGACGCTACCTCGCCCAGCAAGTCGCAATCGCCACAGTTAAAGACAACACCATTACTTCATGCTACACAACGCGCCAGCGACACCTTGGACATGGACAAAGCAGCTATTTGCTGCTGCAAACGATGAACCTGGTTGTTGTAGACGAAAGAGTGCGTATTCGTCACCGTGTAGAGACATATGCACTCGACACGGTTGGTGCATGTTACATTTGATGATTTAGCTGCCGGCTTGTTGTTTTACTTTCATATACATTGGTAAAATTTACTTCAGTTCTAATTTAATGCTGCCAAAACTAAGAGCTAGAAACGTATAATTTCATTCACTTTTAGCACTTTCCCTGAAGGACATACCAAATTTTAACAGCTACATTTATGTTGCATGTACTTGTACGTTTTATATACTACAATCTGCTTGAACTTTAAGACGATCAGGCTGCTAATTACATAACGCTATCAAATCGAGCGTTCTGTAGTTTGTATATCCAAGATATTGATTTGATTGTTTTGACATGAAACTACAGTGCAAGATATCTTTTTAGGCATGTCACTTGTCTAAAAATCGATTTTACGATAAAATGTATCATTTTCTATTTTGCGCAGTAAATGCATTAATACCACTCTGCTTGGCTAGACTACCAACCAATTAGTTTATCGTTTTCGACGTCAAAACTTACAAACCATTGGTATCCTCTCGAATTGATATTATCTGCCACTTTTACTTTTTATTACCATCCATAGAAATTCTGAGTAAGCTAAATTAACATGTAAACGGCGACGGAGTGGCAAGTGCGAGTTGGAATGGTGCACTGTGGGTTGCTAAACGTTTCAGCATTTGCTAAGAAATGAAACTTCCAAAATTCATTTTTACCTTGATTTATCGGAATCTACAGCAATACTAGTTGTAAAACAGTAAGATGTATATAAAAATTAACATTAGCCAAAATAATTTTTGCTAAACCAAACTACAATACCTAACGTCTTGCGCATATCTTGGTTTGAATATCCGTACCCTTGTAGTTTGTTGTTGTATATTGATACAAATACATCAATGTGTTACATTCAATTAGCCCTCTGATAAATACTTCTGTGTCTGATTTGGTTGTCGACACTTCTGATTTGATCACATTGCGTTTAATCTAATACCTCGTTTTTAGTACTTGATGGCTTAATATGACGGCCTGTGCATTCCAGATATTCTATTATTTATTTGCTCCGATTACAGTCGGAGTAAAAACATGCACCTGTATGGTCTCATTTTGACATGAAAAAGCAAAAAAATCGGTTGCCAGTCGGTTTTTAGCTAATTTTACAAAATTTAGTATGAATGCATCACACATCTTTTCTGTTCTAGATTGGTCATCATGCAAATGCATAGATCGTCAATACAGATTGGCAAATTACATTCAAGGTTTATCCCATGACCATTGAGGATCGCTCAATGTCGATATGAATTGTCTGATGAGAGCGAACAGAAATGGCCGCTATGTCGTCTTGCATACTATCAATATGATTTATGTAGCCGAGTAATTAAGCATGTGAAAATGGTATAATGTAGGGATTGTGCTTGCTGAGTATCACTTGTAGTAGTCGATAGATATATTATACATCATTATTGTAACATTCAGAACGATCTAATGGTACGCGCACGTGTCGATGTATTTGAATTGCGTGTTACACCGGTTACGCCAGGGGTGGCTGAGAGCGCAAGTTGTCGAGTGGGCGTTCGCATAACCGCTGGTGCCATACGCATGCAAACAAGCCAAGCCGTGCATCAATCGCGGCTCAATGAGCGGCGATCCGTATATGCGGCGAACACACACAAACTTGCTCTTGGTGTTCTTGAGGAAGCAGCGACGTTTAATGATATGTACGCTGATGCAAAACTTGGTTGGAAACACTGCGACAAGGGTACGCTCCGGATTGGCTATTTCTTCCGCAGTGTGGTCGAGTATGTAAAGGGTTTGGTATTAGACATGGTCTGTTCGCACGGCATGTCGGGCTCAGTGCAACTCGAGTTGATACTGAAGCGACAGTCGCGTGGGTCCCCATCTAGCACGCATTTCCGATAATTTGCGCGGCGCCGTTGGGCTCGCGCACATTTCCATCTGCGTCAGACGCAACGCAGGCGTGATCGGCGTGGTTCGCGCATTCGCGCATCGCAACCACCCAGTGGCACAAGGCAATTCTCTGTACCATCTGTGCAGAGCTGCGATCACACAGAAACAGGGCGTGTGAAAGGAACATGGTGGCAATCACTGAAGATGGCGAGGAGTAGCGACATGAACGAGTGCATAAAGCAGCGCTAACAGCATCACATGCTGCGCCAACCGCGTATGGATTCATCCCTCGGAGACGAAGCGCGGCGGTTCGAGCGGCTGGATGTGGCATTGCAACAAGTGTCGAGAGGGCAAGTCAGAGTGACGACGAGGGAGACATCAAGCGAGCCATCCAGGCTGTCGATGTTTGCAATTGAAGTAGTATCGAATGAAGTGCGGAGGAGGGAGGTGGAAAGTGGCGAATGAAACGCAAGTACAAGTGACTGGACAGCTGGTGTGACGTGTATGTGTGCGTACAAGAGACGAGTGGTTGATTGTTCTGGATCTGAATAGATTGGGATTGTTCTAGATTAGGAATGCTCTAGAAACGTCGGAGCGACTGGTTCATTGCAGACGCAGCAATGCTAGTGGAGCAGCTTGCAAGCGAGATGCATTTGTCTAAAGGCACTTTTCAACTTATGCCGCTGCAGCAACATCTTCATAGTTTTACAGAGTGAACGGGGCAGAATTAGACGTAGTGGGAAACTACGGGAGAGATGACAAGGTAGATAAAGGGAAGGGTGAAGAAAGAGACGATGCGAGATACGACGAGAGAGACAATGTAAGAGACGAGAGGAGGATTCATATGAAGATCACCTAGGACGCGATATACAGTCGGTATTGTACATGTACAGATCACTGAGAGCAGATATGCCGCAGGGAGAAAGCTCCCGGTAACTGTGACTGAACCAAACCAAACCACTCATGCTCAAATACGTGATGTGATATAGCTACAAATCTCTAGCATGTTGCTCACTTGCTTTTATCGTGTATATTATTCGCGATAGTGTATGCTATAGCAATGTAATTAAAATGATCACATAAAGAGAACTCCAGCTTAAAGAGTGGCGATTGAAAGATTAAATAGATTACGTTGAACAGCTAAACGTTTCAGCAATATGTGATCTATTTAGAAACGCCGAAATATTTTCACTTTGACCTATATATAGTTTCTAATTTTATGCAAATATACTTGTAAGTAACAATTGATATGTTTATATCAAACGCTCACAACGTTAAGGTTGGCTACAGCACGTATGATGTTGTTTTGATTTTCGATATACTCAAAAATTACAAGTGCTGCCCCATTCGAAGTTGATTGGTATTGTTTGACGGGCGCGAACACATATTGCCGCTTCGTCGGCTTGCATTGTAGCAACCACTGCAGCCCAGCAATTGAGCATGCGATATTATAAAAGTGATGCTTTGCTTGCTGTGTATGCGCTAGTTTTGTTAAAACAAAGTTGCTCACCGCGAACTTTTATGCGCCTACATATATTTTTTTAATAGATCGAGCCGCCAAGTATCACTTTGCTGAGCGAGATATATTTATTCATTATCAGAGTGAAAATGCTCATATAGATTTCTTTGCTGTAGCTTTGATCCTGTCGACTTGCGTAGTACCTATATTTGATGGAATCTTTTGAATGTGTCGTTTGTGGCGAAAATGTACAATCGACCATCACAGTTAACCTCAACCATGGTTTTAACCCATATCAATATATTAATTGTTGAAAATACGATCCAATAATCACTATTTGCCAATAATGAATTAAGTCTTCAATATGTTTATTTTGTTTAATAATAGATATTGAAGAGATGTGCTACGAAAACGTGAAACAGTAGGACCAATATGCTCTCAGAATTTAAGTCTCAACATATAGACGTTTATAGCAAGCTTACATATATATCACACTCGAAGAACAATACTGCTGTGAAAAGCTTCACATATAAAACATGTACAGCTATAAAAACACAGAATCTAGAAAAACACTCCTGTTGATGCCGTAGTTTTTGTAAATGAAAAGGTCATTGCAGGTACTGTTGCAAACTACTTGTACTTT
>JAADXH010000648.1:0-18834 GCA_023337595.1 Globisporangium camurandrum | reverse complement strand
GTGAGCATACTTCTGGTGTGGTGTTTGGTTCGCATGTGGACTCAAGGATCGCCGACTGCCGCTACTTGGTGCGAGTTCGCTATACACGCGGCGCATGATGTCGTTCGGGTTGAGTGGGTCACGAAACACACTGCGCGAGCGTGCAGCTGCAGCGGGTTGAGTTTGCGCGTCGCCAGCATAGACGCTGCGTGAGCGCTTCTTGCACCGGTCAGCGTCCGATTCGCCAGTGCTATTGTGCGCATGTCCATGGCGTGCAGAGTCGCAATTATATACACTACTCGAACGCGTTTTGTACCGGTCGGCGTCTGACTCGCCAGTGCTGTTGTGTGCGTGCTCATGTTGTGCAGCATTGCTGCCATTACCACTATAATTTGTAAACGCCGACACGTCATAGAGCGTACTATAGCTCGGTGGTTCGTCATACAAGTTCGCAGCGACAGTGCTGTTGTTGCTGATGCTGCCGTTACTTGGGTGGTTGCTGCCGCGCGCACCAAGCACTTCGCGTGCATAGATCTCGAGCCGCTCCACCATGTATACATTGCGTCGGCTAGAGACAGTCGCAGTGAATGCCTTGTGCGGGTTGTTCCACGATCCATTGTCAATGTCAGCGAGGAAGAACCGGCACCTCTGGTACCGATGCCCAATTTTGAGGCAATAGAAGCACGAGTTTCGTTTCAAGATCGCGGCTTCTATACAATACTTGTCTTCCACTCTGTAGTGGCTGTAGTACGTCGTGTTGCTGCGTGGTTTGTCACTGTCGTCTTTGCGCTTCGCGTCGTCGCGTTTGTCGTCGTAACGACGATCATCGTGTTTGTCATCTCGTTTACCTCCACGCGAACCATCACGCTTGTCGTAGCGTTCATCGTATCGTTTATCGTCGCGTCGATCATCACGGCGATCGTCGCTGCGCTTACTTTCACGGCTGCGACTACGCTTGTTGCCATACCGATCATCTCGCTTATCATCCCGGCGATCGTCGTATCGCTTGTCGTGATGAGACGACTGGCTCCGTTTTGCTTTCTCACACGCAGTCGATTCGCTTGAATCACTGTAGCGTTCCTTGTTGGTGCTGCTGTTACGTTTACTGGTCGAATGCTTGTCGGTGTCGGCACCGCGCTTGTCTGTAGATCGCGCTGCACTCGATTCGAGTGTGCCCGATGTTGTCGCATGCACACTTTTGTTTGCATTGGATGCGTAATTGCGACTCGATGTCGACGTCGATGCTCTTGGCGACGAAGTTGTCAATGGTTTGGACTTGGAAATTGGTGTTGGCGATGCGACGTTTGACAAAGATGATGATAAACTCGCTGCATTTGGCGCCGTTAAGCTCACTTTGGCGCCATCCACACTTTGCAATGTTGCATGCTCGCGCACCACGCGCTCGACGAGCTGAGCGTACGGGACATAAGGCTTGAACGCTCGCCAAGCATCAAGCAGCGGCATCCACGACAGCGGCAACGCACTCGCGAGGACCATCGACCGAAACGGATCTGTCAATTGGATCCCAGCGACGCGCGCATATTGGTGCAATAGCAAGTCAAGCCGCGCGATAAAGTCCTGTGCGCTCTCGCCTTGCTTCTCGCCGAGCCGCATCGAGTGCAGCAGTCGATGCAGCGCGTACAAATCACGCACGCTCTGGTCGGCATACATGCCACAGAGTGTCGCCCAGCTGTCAAAGATGTTCTTGCCGAGGATCGCGCGCTCGACTTCCGGGTGCAAGTACCGCTGCAGAATGCCCATTGTTTCCGCGCGCTCAGCAATGACTTCGAGCCGCGAGAGGTGGCCTTGTTGCATGCTTGACGCACTGCGCGCACGCTTTCTGGTAGTGCTTTGTAATGTCGGCTCGTCCTTGATGAACATGTCGTTCGTCTCCGTAGCAGCAGACCCAATATCGTCCATCGGTACCATGCCGCACTTGGGCGGGATCTCTTCGTTGTTGTACATGAACGTCTGGCTGCCATCGTAGTCTTTCACACAAATGTACCCGAGCAAGTGGAAGCGCAACAGTTCGTTCTCGAGCCGCGCGCGCCAGAGCGCAAAGTCCGTCGAACCATCAAAGACGCTGTAGCGCCTCGCTGTCGTCAGCGCCGCGCTGCTCAAACTGTCGGCTGGCGCCATACTGTTAATGAGTGAGGTAATGGTGGTAGTGCCAAAGCATAAGGTAGTGCCAAAGCACAAGATGCGTCGGTGATGTCTGCCACGCGTGTCAATGAGAGAGAAAGAGAGATGGCGTGGAGCACCGTATGTAACTCGTATCTGCGGTGTTTGATCCAACCGTAGCAAGTGTGTGGTCTGCAAACAAACCACTGCCGCTTTGCCTTGTCGTTTCTTTCTTTGTGTGTGTGCGGCAAAGAAGAAATGAATCAAGCACAAAGTGGGTGTGCGCGTCTTTGACCATCAAACGGGTCGTTGCAAACGAGATCAATTGAGCTGCTGCCAAAATCCTTCGATGGAGTTTGCTGTCATTTGGATCGTGCAAGTTGTTTTTGTTGTGCTAAAACGACTGAAATATTTGTTTTTGCAGCAATAATTAGCACAAAAGAATCAGCAATTTTTGACACGCATCAAACAATCGAGCGACTGGTTCGCATTTTGCTCCATTGTTTACACGCTTCACGCAACCTCAGCACATCATGGTCTCCGCGTCGGTGCGTCTCGCCTGCATCCGTGGCCATGCACACCCAAGCTCGTGTGCACACTAACGCATGCTCATCAATACCGCTCCAGGAAAAAGCACGCGCGCAGCTGCAGCACGACTTGCGCCTGCATTACCTTGACAGCGCAGTCGAGCGCGCCAGTCTTGCGATCCTGAACGCCGTCGGCGTCACGGTCGACCATGTCGACAGTGCAAATGCACTTGCTGACAAAAAAAACGCTGCATTCGATGCCACGACCGACGCAGAGCTGACTGCCGAGCACTCGAACCCTGCAGGCGGTGCGATCACGTACACGGTCGCCAGCGGCCGCGTGTTCTTGGATGTGCGGGACGACGGCGACAGCTGGATCCGCGTGCTGCTGTCGCGCGGCGTGCGCGTCACGCTCGCTAGCCACGTGCTGCGTCGGTTCGTCGCCGATGCGACAGCTACTGCAGCGCTCCAGGTCGTCGAGACACACTCGCCAACTGCAGCAGAGCATGGCGTTGTCGCGCGCTTTGCGAAAGCGTCGGACGCGATCGCAGTCATCGCGTACCACACGTACCGTGAACTCATCTGTGCGCTCTGTCGGCAGTTCTACGCTGCTGGGTGGGTCACTGGCACCGGCGGGAGCATCAGCATTCGGTATGGGAATCGGATCTACATGACACCATCTGGGGTCCAGAAAGAGCGCATCGAGCCCGATGAACTGTACTTGCTCGACATTGACGGCGCGATCCTCGATGCACCGACGCAGAAACCAGGACAGAAATACCCAAAGCTCTCAGACTGCTCGCCGCTGTTTCTCCATGCGTATCGCTTGCGCAACGCAGGTGCGGTGATCCATAGCCACGGCATGTCGTGCAACGTCATCACGGCGCTGTGCGACGGCCAATCCGAGTTTCGCATCACGCACCAGGAGATGATCAAAGGACTCGCAGGCCATGGCTACCACGATACGCTCGTGATCCCGATCATCGAGAACACAGCAAAAGAGTCGGACCTTGCGGATGCGCTCGCCGTTGCAATTGCGTCGTACCCCCGTGCGTCCGCTGTGCTCGTGCGCCGCCATGGGATCTACGTCTGGGGCGACTCGTGGGAAGCAGCGAAGCGCCATAGCGAGTGTCTCCACTACCTCTTTGAAGCTGCGATCGAGATGCACAAACTCCAGATTGACTACACAGTTCCACCGTCATCCTCAACGTCAGCGCTGGTGATGAATGGAAGCAGCGTTAGTACCGAGACGCTACTGCGCAAACGTGCACGCACAGCAGAGTCTACGAACACTACAGCAGCGCCATCGTCCTATGCAACGCAGCACAAGTACGTGTTGCTGGACATCGAAGGCACGACGACACCCATTACGTTTGTCCACGACGTGCTATTTCCATTTGCAAGAGACAACGTAAAAACCTTCTTACGCGAGACGTGGGACGCACCATCGACGCAACTGAGCGTCAAAGCGCTACGGAATCAATGCCAAGTGGACGGACAAGATGGCATGAAGCCACCACGCATTCCTGGCGACGCATACTACATCGAGATGGACCTTGAAGAGAAAATTGATGCCATCGTCGAGTACGTGCAGTGGAACATTGCAGCGGACCGGAAAATCGGTGCTTTGAAGCTCTTGCAGGGCGAGATCTGGGACGTCGGGTACAAACGCGGGGACCTGAAAGCCCAAGTCTACGACGACGTCCCGCGGTTCCTCACACGCATGGAACAAGCGCACGTGCGCGTCGGGATCTACTCGTCCGGGTCGCGCCAGGCGCAGAAAGCGCTCTTTCAGTACTCGGACCAGGGCGACTTGCGCAAATATTTGAGTGTGTACTTTGACACGAAAGTCGGCCACAAGCGCGAACCAGCGAGTTACAGTGAGATCCTGCAGAGCCTCGGCGTTGACAGTGGCGCCGACGTGCTGTTTGTGACCGACGTGATCGAAGAAGCTGACGCTGCGACGCAAGCAGGACTGCACGCGGTGCTGTCGGTGCGACCAGGGAACAAAGCGCTGCCTGCAACGCACGCATACCGCACGATCGAGTCGTTCGATGAGCTGTGAGAAGAGAACGCAGAGCAGGTTGTTTGCTAGCAGCCGATCGATAGGATGCGCGAAGGCTTGTAGATAGAGAGGTAGTAGTAGTAGGCAACAATTAGCGCAATGATGCCGTTGATGCGACGAAAGACAAAGAGGAGAATCGCTATAGATGTGATGTTGGCGATTCATGCATAGTGATCAGAAGTCCTGTGTACTTTGCTTACGTTGTCCAGCTCGGTGTCGACGCAACGCTGTACCGTTCAACGGATCTAAACGCAACAAACGCAACAAACGCAACAAACGCAACTTTTACGTCGGCACGACTTTGCTCGTGCGGTGGGTCGAGTTGAGTCGTGGGAGCCGTCGCGGTGCACTGGCGCTTGGGCTCGTGCTAATGGTCGCTGATGCTGCTGATGCTGCTGCTGCGGCTGGATCGTCGACAGGTTCGCGCACTGTCTTGACAACGAGTCGAATGACACTGCTGCCATTCGTATTGACATCCTCACTGCTTCGAGCGTCGGTGACGTCCGTTAGCGTTTCAGCGAGTGGTTGGCTATCAGAATTCGTCGCAAGCAGAGGAGGCAACGCGTTCGAGTCGCTTTGCGCATCGACATGGTCACGAACATCCTCATCGGATGCAGTATCGTGTATATGCGAGCGGTGATGATGGCGGTGACGGTGGTGATGGTGCTTCTTTGTTCGCTTGCGGCTGTCAGGAGGATGATTTCGTTGTTGCTGCGGCGAGTCCACGTGTTCGAGGTCATCGCTTACAGTGTCGTCAGAAGGAAGCGACGGTGACAACTCGTTTCGATTTACGAGCTGCGATGCGGACACGTCGTCATGTCCAAGTGATACCGCCTTGTCGTTTGCTTGTCTCGTCAGAGTTGTTGCCTCATCATCCGCAGCACCATCGACGTCGTTCTTGTCGACGAGCGTCGTGTCTGGATCCAATATATAGTCGTTCCCGGCGTGTCGACGTAATGACGTGTCTATTCCTGTGCTTTCGCTTGCTCCAGGCATCGACTCGCCGCTAGCACCTGCTACATCTCTCGCAGTGCTTTCGTGCACAGCTGCTGCGTCGTCTGCGTTTTGCTGCTGCTTCCGTTGCCGCCAGCGATAGACGTAGCCTTTCACGACCGACTCGACTATCATGTGCGCGACCTTGGCGCGGTAGATGAAGATCTGCTTGACGCGATCGCGCTGCTGTTCGTACGGCAGCGACCGGATGCCCATCTGATGGATGCAGAGGACGCGCAGGAGCTCGTTAAAGTACGGTCGCTTCTTCCAGGGTCCACACAATGGCGTCCCATCAGTTGCGTCCGCAGCGCCAAGCAGCGCTTGGACTTGACTTCGGATCTGCAAGAACGCACGACGTTGGCGCTTGCGGTCGATGCGCAGACCGGGCGGGAGTTCGTGGAGAAAACTCGCGAGTTGCCAGAGCGGGAACGAGCCCGTGCCGTGCGTATCGTAGCGTCGAAAGACCGCGCGGTAGGCTTCAAAATCCAACAGCGAGATCGCACACACGTCACTCTTGAGGTAGCAACTGCGAAAGTTCTCGAGGATCACGGTCACGAACAGATTCAGGAAGATGAACACGACGATCGTGACGTACATTGCAAAGAACGTCGCCGCGCTCACGACGCTACCGCAGTCCGTCACGACTTCACCGGTTGCGTTATTCACAACGCGCTCGGAGCAAAACGGCTTGCTTGCCATGCAGTCGGTCATCGTCAAGTGCCAATCGTCGCCCGACATGATCTGAAACAGCAGCAGCACGGACGATCCGAACGTCCGAAAGTTCGAAAAGTGGTTCATCGCAGGGCCAAACTTGACGCCCCCAAAGAGCTGCCGCGCGACGATCGCAAAAATGTAGATCAGCGTACACATGAGCAAGAAGATGTGGCTGATCGGTCGCAGCGACGCGCGGAACGTCTGGAAGACCGCGTACACGCCGCGATTGAGTTTCACGACGCGCAACACGCGCAAGACACGAAACACACGGCCGGCTTGAATGAGCGAGTGATAGCCACTGGCAGAAAAGTAAGCAGCGAGCGATCCGACGAGGATCCCAACTTCAAAGAGTCCGTTTGCAGACAGCAAGTAGTAATGCCGCTGCGCGAGGCACTTGATTGATGCTTCGGCCGTGAAGATCATCAAGAAGATGATCTCAATCGCTTTGAACGACGCCAGTGCGGACGCCGACGCTTTCGAACCGCTCGGATTGATTAGTAAGAGCAAGATGTTGAGCAACACGGCAGCAGAGACAGCGTGTGCGAAGCGTGGGTTCTCACACACATCATAGAGCTTGTTAAGGATACGACTGCGTGGTCGGGGGATGATCTTGAGTGGCTGGAGCAGCAGAATAAACTTTTCCAAGTCGACCCAGGACTTTTGACTCTCCGTGAGGATCTGCGTCCCGTCGTTGCGTTGAAACTGCTCGACGAGGACGCCAACAAACAAGCGGATGACAAACAGCGAGCCGACGTAGACGTACAAGACAAAGAAGATCGCGTTCTCTGGCGATGCGTCCATCACGGGCTGTTTGTTGAGTCCGCCTTCACTACTGCCTGCAATGTCCATCGCAGCAAACGTCTTGTCGATCCACTTGAGTGACGTCATCTCGAGCAGCGTCAAGAATCCAGCGCCAATGTGGTCAAATGAGAACCGCGCGTTTGCCCAGACGCGCGGGACGAGGATCGCGCCACTGGTGACGCCACGCTCAGTTGCTTCCTGTAAGCTCAGCGCCCCGTCGGGGATGACGAGGAAGAACCCGACGCACTCGGCCGCCGTTGCGACTGTCGCATCATTACATGCGTAAAACTTGCCGGCAAATAAACTCCGCCCAACGACGCCAAAGATGATGTAGACAATCATACAGAGCGCAAAGACGTTCCCGACCTGTGGCACAGACTGCGCGACGGCGGTCAAGATCGCTTTCATGTCGTGGTTGTGGTTCAGAATGCGCAGTGGCCGTAGGACACGACCAGCGCGGAAGACACCGGCAGCGCTCATCGCTGGGTACAAGCTCGTCAAGACGGCGTCGATGGCCGCAATGACCAATAACACAACATCCAGTTGGTTCCACCTATCCTCCATGTACGCTTGTTTCTTCACGTACCCGAGCGCTTCGTCTTGTCGAAAGAGCGCAATCCGGACGTAGTCCCACCCAAAGCCAAACGCACCGACTTTGACGATAAACTCAACGACGAACGCCACTAACGACGCGTTGTTGACGAGTTCAACTGCATGCAAAAGCCACTCGGACGGCGGCGATCGGCTCATATGGGGATGCGGATCGTCGAGGATCAAGTTGAAACAACTGACCATGACGACGAGCTGGATGAAGCGCGAGAACCACGCGTTGCACGCAATGCGCATGCACAAGCGGTGCCATTGACGCTGCATTGTAGCGACACACGTCGTCCCTGCTGCCCGTGCAGCCGCTGCGTGCGTGCGTAAGACGCGGCCGTTCGATCCACCGCCGCTACTGTTGTGGCCATTGCCGCTGCTGGTGCCCACTCGAGTCGAGAACTGCGTGGACCCAGCATGGCGTGCCGCCGCAGCGTCATCTAACCCCAGAAACATCCGGAGCTTGACGTTACTGACGTTCTCAAGCTGATCCATCTCGCCAAACGCCCGAACGCCGTGTTCTTCAATCGCTTCGAAGATATCGAGTTCCTTTGGGATCGCGATGATCTGTGCCAGCTGGAGTTGATACGCTTCCTCTTCCGAGATTGCAAAGTTATCGAGGATGACAGCAATGAAGAGATTCAGTAGCACGTACTGCCCGACGATGAAAATCAAGATGAGAAAAGGGACGAGGAGCCAGTGCGGGTGCGCTGCGTCAACTGCGTCGTACGTGACGTTCGACCACTGATCGCCTGTAATGACTTGCAAGAGCGTCAGGAACGACCGGGAGAACGTATCAAAGTGCCATCGCGGTGCTTCCGCAGCGTCGTCGCTACTCGTGAGGTACGATCCACCGCCAAAGAGCTGCATCGCCAAGATGCTCGTGACGATTTGGAACAAGACGAGGAACGCCACAACGTCCATGATCCCACGCGACGACTTGAGGACCGACATGATCAGCTTCCGCGTCCCGTCCCACTTGAGCATGAGGCGACTCACGCGGAGCGTCCGGAGTGACGAGACGCTGTTCAACCCACTGAATGACGTGTCGACGTTGTTCAAAACCATGTTGACGGTCGTACAGACGACGACGATCATGTCGAATCGACGCTCGGTCGTACGCAAGTACGCACGCAAGCCACGCATTGCGACGATCCGTGCGACCATCTCGACTGCAAAGAGCGACCCAAAGAGGTACTCAGTGACGTTCAGGACGATACGCAGCGCGTTCGGCATGTTGGGATACTCTAATAACAGGAAGATCATGTTGATCGCAATGCACAGCGTGATGGTGTCGTCAAACTTCTTGGAGAACACAAACGTCTGGAACTGTGTGAATGTGGAGGCAGCACTGCCACTTGGCGTCGCTTGCACGAGCGCTTTCGTCGATTCAAACGGCGCGTGTTCGTGGATGTCGACCAGCAGCGTCGGCTTCAGGCTGCTCGGTTTGCGGCCGCCACCCACTGGAGCAACCGTTGCAGCGTCCAAATTGCTCGATCGCATCGTATCGTCGACCGATGAATTGCGCGTCGTGTTTTTTGGGGAACTCGTGTGACGCCTGTACGCATGTGCAAACGGCAGCATGAACTCCTCGATCGACAGCGACGGCGTCTGCAGGAGCTCCTTTGCAGCTTCTGCCGTCGCGTCGCACATCGAGCGCCAGTGCGACGCTCTCTGCGCGAGCATCCCGATAGCTTCGCGCGCTTTGCCATTCAGCAAGTGCTCGCCTGACGCACGGGGGCTCATCGCGCTCGTGACCGACGCCGCAGTCGACAGGTGACTCGCGCGCTTCGAGCGATGCACATGATCGTCGTTTCCGTCCGCTTCGCTTTCACTACCGTCTTGTCCTAACGCAATTGCTGCTGTCGACGACTGCATCGACTCTTCAATTGCGAGCGTCGCACCCATGATGAGACTCACGTGCGTATCTTCGTCGTCGCCGTCCCGTTTGCCCATAAACCGCGGTGTCGGGTGCTTGTCGCTGTTGTCACTAGCGGCCGCTGCGTTGTCGATCGTAAAGTTCATGAACGCAGTCGTGATGACGGCGACAAAGAGATTCACGACGAGAAAAACCATCGAGACGATGATCCCGACGAAGAACATCACGGTCCAGTACGATCTGCTCTCGAGCACGGGCTCCATGATGTCCGTGACCCATCCGTCTTGCGCGACAACAAGGAACACGAGAAAGAGCGACGAGACGCCCGAGTCAAAGTTCACGTGCTTGGAAGGCGCGCCCGTGGCCACGCACGTCTGGTTGAACGCTGCGCATTGCGATCCAGCTGCGCAAAACACACGCGGCAGTGCTTCGTACACAAACAGCTGCGCAATGCTGCTACTGCTACTGCTACTGCTGTCGCTGCTCATACTGAGGCTCGTGCTGGCCCTAGCGTCAACGTCTGCAGCGTCAGCGACGACCGAACACTGATGATCGAATGCACCACTGAACGCTTCGAGCCCAAAGATCGAGAACGCAAGTAAAAAGAAGAGCGCGAGTGTCGCGACGTTCGCCAAGAACGGAACTGCGCGGATCAGTGCACGTAAAATGCGGCGCAAGCCTGCGTACATTGTCAGGCTCCGGAACGTCTTGATGCCACGCAGTACGCGGAGCTCACGTCGGTCGCTCACGTGCGACGCGAGGCTCGCAACGAGCACGACGATGTTGAGGATCCGAAACCGCGAGCGTCGGAGGTACGACTCCGGGCCAGTGTACAGTGTAAATGCAATAGACTTGAGAACGATCTCAAACCCAAGAAAGAACGTAAATGCAATGTCCATGTGCGCCAGCGCGTCATTTCGGCTGCCACCAGTGGCGGTTGCATGTGCATCGTCGTCGAGCGCAAGCACAGCCATGTCGGACAGCACGATAAAGTGCACCGCGGCGCGAAACGCGCGCGTTTGGACAACGCACTTCGTACGCTGACGGAGCGTCACGAGCCATTCCGGCTGCTCGTGTGCTGGCAGTGCTGCTGTTGCTGTTGCTGCCGAATCGCTAGGCGTAGTCGCAGGCGTGTCGAGTTCCGTGAGTCCGAGCGTCGGCTGCACCTCACTGTACGTCGTCGACGAGTGGTCGATCGACGACCGGACACTAGCGCCACGCGGCCGCATGAGGAGCGCGCGACTGCTCGTTCGGCTGCTTGCGAGCGGCGGCGACTCATTGCCCATGTACTTGGCCGTGAACAGCTCAAGCCGCTTCATCTCGGCGTGCGAGAAGACCGTCGTGGCCGCCACAGGGCTCGACAGTACGACCGACGTCTTGCGCACGAGCAGTTCTTCGCGCATCGACAGCTTCCGTGATGCACTGCGCGACTGCGACGACACGGCCGAGCTGCGTCGTGCGTTCAGGTCGAAAGTAGTAGCAGGAGCGTCGCTTCTTGGAGTCATCGGCTTGGCGGGTGCATTGACTCCAGCGTCTTCCACACGAGGCTCACTGCATCTGTTGCTGTCGCCATCATCGTCGTTCGGATCTGTGTGCAGCACACCGACTTGCGTGCCTCTCGCCATGCTGCTGCTGCTATTGCTATCTACGCAGTGCTCGTCACGTCAGCATGAAGCAATCGACGATGCGTACAGTAGTAGCAAAAATGCCAAGTAAATGCATGTCTTGAAAGTCTCATCATCACCCGCCAAAAGAGCCACGAAACGTCACACTTGTGAGCAGATGTCTCCCATACTTAATACCAAATATGCAAGTCCAACTCTCTAAACCAATAAAATGTATTCCATCCAGCTCTCTTTCTTTCGCCCCTATCTCTAATTCCCTCCTGCTGCAGCTGCCTGTGCGACAAAGTCCTTCGCCAACTGCTTGACGTGCTCGACGCCTGCGTCGTCGCCGTGCACCTGCTCAAACGCGACAAACTTCTGGAACAGAAACTTCATCTTCTTCGCACTAAAGTCCATCGCCAAGAGCCGCTGGAACAGCGATCGGACCAAATCGACATTGTGCGCACGCCCATCGCCGCCGCCACACTTGATCTCTTTATCAATGTACACGTTCCACAGATCCAGTCGCTTCGGGTACGTCGCCAACACGCCTTCAAAGATCGTCCGTGCTTTTTCGAGTTGGCCTGCTTCAAACAGCAATTGGCCATACTTGAGGATCACCGGGAGGTGCTTGTGCGGCGCCAAGCTCTGTAGTGCGCGCTGGAGCGTCTCGGCGGCTTTGTCGAACGCCGACTGCTTCACGTAAAACTGCAGCGCACACAGCCACACTTGTTTGCTCGTGCGAAACTTCTTCTGCATCGTCGTGAGCGTCGCAGCGACGTCGTCCAGCTCGTTTGCACGCACGTAGAGCGCGACGAGCTCCAAGTAGATCCGCTTCGGGTGGTTCACGCGCACGGCGCTGTCAAACACGCGCAGAAAGCTCGCGTCGTCGCCAAAGTCGTGCTCCAAATTCAAAAACGCGACCCACACATTCCGCTTCTCGATCTCGTCGCGAAACGACACGGCTGTCGTTGCGCGTGTTGCGACGTCGCGCGCCAACGCAATTTCGGTTAACGCGACGTAGAACGCCATGTACTGGATCCACACGAACGAACTCTGGGGTGTCGTAGCGATCAGACGCTCAAACGCATCGACCGACTGCGGCGCCTCGGCGTTCTGTGCGAGCGCTTTCTCCCGCAGTGCGATCCACTCGTCCGTTGGTTTGGAGGAGGAGGACGCACGTGTTAATGCTGTAGAGGCAGTTGTTGCGTTAGAGACAGCGTCGTCACTGTCGCTGTCGCTGTCGGAATCGTTTGTTTCGTGCTGGACAGTCGTGCGTGCGTCCTTGTCGTTGTGCGTCTGCTGCTGCGACATCTGCGTCGTCTTGTGGCGCGTTGTCGTGGATGCCACAGGCGCCAACACGTTCGCAAAGCCGTCCCACGCAAACGCAACTGTCGCATGCGCTGTAGTCGCAGTCGCAGCAGTCGCTTCGTCGTCGTCGGACGAATCGTCGTCGTCCTTCGTCCGCTTCTCGAGCTTCACAAGCGTCTTCACAGGCGTCTTTGTCGTTGTCGTTTCGAGCTTCACAGTTGCTGCTGCTGGTGTCGCATGGCGGCGCGTGGTCTCCGTCTTGACTGGCGCTTCCTCTTCCTCTTCTTCCTCTTCACTGCTGCTACTGCTGCTGCTGTCGACCTCCTCTTCTTCATCCACCTCCATCGTCTCTTCGTCACTCTCTTCGTCATCACTCTCACTCTCACTCGCGTCTTCGTCTGCAAAGTACGACGGCTTGAGCCCCAACGACACGCGTCGGTCCTGGATCTTCAAGATCTTCGCTTTCACGTAATCCCCCGGCGTAAACACTGCATCCAACGCACTCGTCACGCGCTCGTCGGCGACTTCCGAGATGTGGCACAGGCCACTCACGACGCTCTTGTCCAGCTGGACAAACACGCCGTACGGCTGGACTTTCGTGATCGTACCTTTCACAATCGCACCTTCTTGTAGATCTGCCAACGTCACGAGCGACGCGCCATGCGACGCATCGGTCGACACGATCGACGCTTTCAACGTCAGCTCCAGTCCGCGCTCCGTCTGTTTCGTGACGCGGCCAGTGACAAACGTCCCAGGCGCAAACTGCTGCTGCGGGTCCGTCACGAACGCGTCGCTCAAGTCGCGCAATAGAACGCGCGCAGCGACGTTGCGATGGACGCGCACAAAGCAGCCAGTCGTGGTGGTCGACGTCACGATCGCCGGCACGAGGTCGCCGACAACCATCGATGGCAGTCGAGACTGGACGTACGCGTGTGGGTCGGTCAACGCGTCGCTCCGGAGCGACAGATCGATGTTCGTCGTTGCGCTGTTATTAGAGCTGTTGGTGCTCGAACTGCTCAAGACGACGCACTGGACAAACGTCCCAGCACTAAACTGCGGCAACGCGAGCATTGCGTGCTGCCACTGCGACTGCGGGAGCAACTCGGTCACGCACACGCGGCCGTACACGTGCGCGCTCAGTCGCACCATGAGCGACGGCGCTTTCACGGCTGCGACCTTCGTCGTCAGTTGCCCCAACACGACGCTGCCGGGTTGGAGCTCCTTGGACGCATGCGACAGTGGCGCCGTGCGAATGAGCGACAGATCGACGCGACTGCGGTCGGTGTCGACTGCGAGGATCGTGCAGCGCACGCGCTTGCCGACAGGAAAGCGTGCGCGAAAGTCCTGGAGCTCCGCCACGTCGCGCGAGAGCTCGAGCGCACTCAGCGACCCAACGACGCGGTGGCTCAAGCGCACGCTCAGTGCATCGTCCGACTGCTCGACGACGACGCCGTCGACCTGCTGCCCGGGCGTCAAGAGCACTCGGCCAGCGCTCGCAGCGTCCCAGTCCGCGCGCACGAGGTCGTGCACTGCACGGTCAGCAGCGACGTCGTCTTGCCGCAGCGACAGGTGCAGCGCTTGGTACGCCGGCGGGTTCGTGTCGCTCACAGCCTTGCGCTGGTTCGTGCCTTTTTGCATCACTGCGAGCACGCGGCCGGTGACGACCATGTTGATGCTGAACGCATCGAACGGGTGCGTCGTGCCCGCAGGCGCATCGTCGACGTCGACGATCGAAACGGTCGCAACGACTTTCCCACACGCTTTGCTCGCCTTGAGCTTGATCTCGATCGAATGTTCTTTGATCACGACGATCCGACCTGTGACGAGTGCACCGAGTGCCAAGTCGTCGCTCGTCCTGTACTTGGGGAGCGACACACCGTCGTTGAAGCCGGTCAGCGTCGTCTTCTTGCGGCTGCTGCTCTTCGTCTTTGTCAACAGCTCGTCGGCTTCGCGCACGAGCAGTGGGAGATCGTCAAACGGCGTCGGCGTCGATGCTGCTGACGTCGCGTTCGAGTTACGTGTCGTCGCAGCGGTGATGCGACACGCGACGACGTTGCCGACGTCGACGCCGAGTTTGGAGCTCGTCTGCGACGGACTCGGAAAGTCCGCGAGCTGCAACACGCCACAGTGCAAGTGCGTCGCGTCGTGTGCGTCTGGAAACGTCACGATCGCGTACAGTTCGTTCGCGCTGATCGCAACGACCGTCGCGGCTGCGACCGTCGTGTTCGCAACGACGCGCGCGCGCTGCTTGCGGGATTTCTTCGCGCCACTCGCGACGAGCGTCGGGTCAGCCGTCGCGTAATACACGCGCTTCTCGACGTCGTAGTCGACCAACAGGAGCTTCACGCGGTCGCCCTCAGTGTACGTCACAGCGTCCTCGTCGTCGTCTTCACCAGCAGGTACGATCACGGTCGTCGCGACGTCGTGCTTGTCGAGCACAAACACTGCGCCGTACGGCCGCATCGATACAAACTCGGCTTTCTCCGTGTGTCCGAGTGCGTAGACCGCCGGTGGCGGCAACGCACGGACGCAGGCGCTCGCGAACGCACCAACGAACGTTGGCAGCGTCTTGATGCTCGTAGGCATGTGACGGAACGACACGACAAATTGCTGCTTCGTCGCGTCGACTTTCGAGACGCTACACACGACGGTCTCGCCAATCTCAAACAAACCGTCGTCGACGGTCGACACGAACGCATCGGTCAAGAACGCTTTTGGTGCCAACGCAGTCACGTTGTTGAGAAACTTGATGAACACGCCTTTCGTGGCGTGAACGGACGCAACGTACCCGACGAGCGTCGCATGTTCCACAACGTCACTGAACGCACGTGGCACCACGCGCTTGTCATTTGCAAACTGCAGCAGCAGCGGCTTCTGCGATAGCGTCAAGACGCCGTCGACCGCCTGCGACACGACGAGCAGCGGCGTCTCGAGGACGTCGCCGGCTGCAAATGGCGCAACGAGCGCATCGACAAGCGCCGTCGCGCGTGGAAAGTCCGTCAGTTGGACAAATGGCACGACGCCGTCGAGTCCGTCGGCCGTCTGGACGCGCAAACACGTCGCGTCGACGTTCAACACGGTGACATTCGTGATCGTCTGGCCAACGAGGTCGCTTATCGCAGCAGCAGCAGCGGTCATCAGCGCTGGTTTCGTGGAAGCGGCACTGACGTTGAAGCTGAGCATGAGGCGCTGTTTCTTTTCGTCGCAGCGCGTTACGATCGCTTTGACGACCTGCCCCAGCACGTACGCGTCCTCCAACACCGTGACGCCCGCTTCACGCAAGAGCGCTGCTGGGACGAGCCCGTAGACGCCGTTGTAGAAACTCACGATGACGCCGTAGTCTGCGATCTTCGTGATCACCCCGTGTGCCGTGCGGCCGATCGTCGCGTCGGTGTACGTCGCAAGCGGCGGCAACTCGGACGTCAACAGTGCTTTCTTCATCGTCAAGTACGTCTTCTTTGCGACCGAGTCGACGCGCAAGACGCGCGCCGTGACTTTCTTCCCAATACGGTACTTGCCGGTCGCGTCGTGCTTCTTGGACGTGGCAGCGTTGCCGGCTTTCGACAGCACGACGAACGGCGGCACGTGCTGCGGCGACACGAGACCGCGGACGCCTTCACTCAGCTCCAGCAGCATCCCCCAGGGCTCGACCGCCAAGATCGTCCCGCTGACTTTCTCACCCGCCTGTAAATCTGCGTGGCGCAAGACCTTCTGACTCAGCGACGACGCTTTGCAGCTGACGTTCACGACGCCATCGAACGGCGCAGCGCCGATCACACGGCACGCGATCAACGCACCGACGCTGTACGCTTTCTCGAGCTTGTCGACGCGCGCGTCGCTCACGTTCGAGATGTGCACGTACGCAGGCGTAAACGTCTTCCACGTCGCTTTCGCGGGTGCGTTCGCGTCTGCGTCTTCGTTGTCGTCATCGACGTCCATTGCGTCGGCGTCCGCGCCTGCGGCTGGCGACGCTTGCGACTGAAGCGACAGCAACATCCCAATGCCTTCGTCAATGCGCTCGATCGTCGCTTTCTCGACAATGTCACCGACTGCAAACGCTGCGTCGGCAGTCGCCAAGTGCACGACGTGCGGCGCCATCGACAGCATGATGCTCTTCGTCACAAAGTCCAGACTGATGATCCGTGCGCGGCCTTTCAGTCCTTTCTTGTACGCATCTGCCCACCCACGTTGGCACGGGTGGCTCATGTGGTTCTGCTCAACGGTGCCATTGAAGAACGTGAGAAAATTGACGCTCAGGCCGTTCGCCAACACGTCGTCGACACGGACGTTCAGCAACATTCCAGGCACGAGCTGCTTGAGCGTAAACGCGTCGCCGCGCGTCACAGTCTTGATTGTCTGCGATCGGTCGAGCGTCACGGTCGCAGTCGACGTGTGGGCGTTCAGCGACAGCACGGTCGCGAGGACGTGCTGCCCTGGCTGCAGCGACTTGTCGGTCGTTCCGAGGTGCGTGCGTGGCACGAACGCCGTGAGCCCCCGAACGCCGAGGTTCACAACGGCGCCGTGGTCTTCGACCGAGTGGATCGTTGCATGGAGCGCCATGCCTTTCGTCACGGTCGCAGGCACGAGCTCTGCGTGAACGAGCGACGTGCGGAGCGACAGATTGATCTGCTTCCCTTTCGCTTCCTTCGCTGTGCTCAACACGACGCACGGGACGAACTGCCCGACGGTAAACAGCTCGCGCAACGGCGCTAAAGAGGTAATGCTGTCGTCACCGGCGCCTGACGACGCGCCAAGCGACGCACCGGGCGCAGCGACGGTCGGTTTGCCCGGTTTGCGCTTCGCCTGTGCTGCTGCTGCAGCGTTTGCAAAGTGCGTTGCAAACTCATCGGAGCACTCGGCTGCTGTGACGACACCGTTGAGTTTGTTGGGCAAACTGATGAGCAGTTCGTTTTCGTTGATCTGCCGAACGCACCCGAACAGCAAGTTGCCTTTGCGCAGTGCTTTGAACGTCACGACCGCAGCTGTCGGTTCCTTGTCTTTGCTCTCGGGCTTGGTGAGCTTTGGTTTCTTGCTCGAGCTCTTCGTCTTCTTCTTGCTAGCGTCTGCGCTGTCGCTCACGGCGCGCGCAGCTGCTTTCTTGCCAAACAGCGCGTCGGCGCCAGTGTCTGCGTCTTCATCGACTTCTGGTGCGCTACTTGCCGCGCCATCGAGCTTGCGCTTCTTCGCAGTCGAGTTCTTGCTGCTGCCCGCGGCGGTTGGCACTGCAGCAGCCGCTACTGGCGCTTTCTTGCCGCGCGGGAAGCTCTGCGTCGTTGTCGCCACCATGCTCTGCTGTTGTCCACTTGCTTTGCGAGCGTTCGCGACGAACGAGTCTGTGTATGTTGAGCAGGTCAGCAAATTGTGTGGCATTTGGCAACGCTTCGTGCGTGGTTGGTTCTCGACAACCAAGCAAAATCGACGGGCATTATATTTCTTAAAATTAGCAAATTGTAAATATGAAGTGACTACGAAAATTAACTGTTGTAAGTTAGAGAGCTTCAATAAGTGCATGCTGGTACAGTAGACACCAAACAAATGCACTGTAGAACCTGTGGATCAATCACAATATACGAACATAAAAAATTCGAGCAGTAAAAGAACATACAAGAAAGCAAGGACGACGCAGTTATGGAATACAAGAAATTATGATCCGAAACTGCTTGGCCCAAAAGCATTTTGAAGCAAGAACACATACAAATTCAAAATGTTTGTAACTCGTTGTATGAAATGTCTAGCAAAAATATTATTTTCTCTGTTTCAGTCAACTCTCAAACATAAAATACATATATTACGTAAACATAAACACGTTTGACATGTTTCGGAATTATTTTGAAAGATATTGACACGAACAAAACAATCTGGTATATAAATTCTCTTCAACTGCATTTTGATAATAACAACAAACATAAAATCGTAGTTCTACCGTGGCACTCTAAGGTAAGTTGTATGTACCTCAATTCCAAACAATTTATATCGCGTTGACTCGACCCCTAGTACACTAGCTGTAACCGGGCGAACCTGAGTTACGCAACACAGTCGTAGAGGAAGCGAAGAGTGTGTATTTGGAAAGCAAAGTCCAAAAGTGTATTGAATGATTGGGTTCGGTGTTTGTGCACTTCTAGCACAAACAGCTAACTTCCTAGTTTTAGTATGTTAAATAATAAAGCTAAATCTATGTTAAATGAATGGTCCTGCTAACTTCTAAATTGTTGACTGTCTAATTGGTCTAAATGTCTAACTATC
>JAADXH010000647.1:0-18842 GCA_023337595.1 Globisporangium camurandrum | reverse complement strand
CTGTTTAGCGCAGTTTCGAGCATTGCGGACATTCAGCTATGTAATAGGAAACACATATCTAAATAGCACGCGTCAATTCCAAAAACTGACGGAGATATGAGCAAAACGGTAGTGTGCGAAAAGACCTGGCGCGGAGTGTAGGTGGCGCGAAAGTTTGCAAAGCATCGTAAATACACGCCACCAAAGAATCCGTCGCACACACAAATAGAACACATGCCACCCAACCGACGCTCCTACGCTGCAAAGTTCAAGCGCACTGAGCTCGACGCTGTGGCGGGCTCGTCGCAATACGACGTGGCCGATCGCTTTGGTGTTCAGCGTCGAACGTTGCGTAACTCAGTCAAGACGCAAGACGGTATCCGCAACGCAGGCGACTCGGAGCGCAATAAGACGCGCCACCTTGTCAAGCAAGAGATCGTGCCTTTCTTGCTTTCACGAGAGGCGAGCGTCGTCGCGAGCACGTACGTTGTATGGTTGCGTTCATTAACACACACTACAAGTCGTGGTTGACATCGTATGTGGCACAAAAGAAGTTGTCCGCGGCAGCATTCGAGTCGCTCATGCGGCTGCTGCGATTCTTTGCTAAACGGCCCGGTTTCTTGCGTAAAGCAGTGCTTTTTGCGAAGGTACGCTGCGTTTGACTTGTTTTTACTCTGTACTGTCCACTCACACAACACATTTCACTATAAATTTACACTAGACCTTGAACGTGTCCGCGGCGAGTTCAGTCTGTTGTTCTGGGCAAGTGCATCTATGTTTGACTTGGCAAACATAATCTACGCAGATGAAACGGCTGTTACCCAGACGTATTCTAGCACTTCGTGGTGGTTCCACCGAAACCGCGCATTCATAAAGCACAGTACACGGATGACTGCAATTATGAGGATCCGTGTCGATGGTATGTTGCTGTTTTGTTGCTTGCTTTTTGATACTGGTTGTGTTCAAACCAAAACGTTTACTATTTGGGTGGCGCAATTTGCCAATCCTATCTAAATATTCGGTACAACACACCGCACGATCAAGCCCTCGTGTCAGCGCACCATCGCCACTTGATTCAAGACCGTGAACACGAAGCTCGGCGCTGCAGCATCAATCATGTAACGCGTCCCAATCTTTGTCAACTGAATGAACACGCTGTTGCGTTGGAGCCAGCCACGAATTAAACCCGATTGCGCGTATTTGACGCGCCAGCGATCTTGCTCGAGCGCGTGCTGCCTCGGAATATTCATGTAGCCTAACAGATCGTCTCGCTGCAACAATTGAGCCGAGGTACCCGTGCTAGCGTTCTGTGCAGTCCACAGTGTTGCGCCAATGAGATCCGCTTTGTTACGCGTGTCATCGAACTTCTTGTACTCGTAGTTGTCGGCCGAACGCGCATTCTTGAACCAATCGCGCTCAGCACAATCATACACGTCACTACCACAGTCGAAAATCAACTTGTCATCTAAGTATGGCTCGCTGCGCTTGGCGCCAAAAGTCTGTACCATGTTGATGCTCGGCGGCATTTTCTCGAAACGTTCGTAGAATGCGTCGACCAGGATGTCGTCAGCCACGTTCATGTTCGACCCTATCTTACTGCCTTTCGGCTTTGTCTTATACTTTGGGTGCGGACATTTACGCAGGTGATGACCATCTTCGTTGCAATTATAGCACAGGCTACGACGTAATGGACGGTCTTGATTGCGTGCAGCTACTTGAATCTATAACAATTTTATAGGGTCTGCAGCTTGTTGTATATGACTGCAACACTGTCGACTGGATCACTGCGTGATGCTGCAAACTCGTCCTTCAAAGCGTTCGCGAGGCAACTGCTGGGTAGCTACCTTTCACACGCTCACTTCAACATTTGACGCTATCCTTTATATTGACCTGACCTTGATGTGTCCTAGACTAAATCCAATGTTCCGACAGAATGTCCAGGTTTGATCGATCATATGATTTGATGGATCGGAATACTAAACATACCTTTGTAGCTTGCTCTCACACTACTCCGAGGTGCATTTTGACAGTCGAATTGTTGATTTAAAATACACCTTTTGCCATTTCTCTGCTCTAGAGTACCTGCCTGACACGCTCTAGGCGCACATGATCTGGCGGTGGAATAGTACATTAGTGTCGACTATATTGTTCGCGATGCCAGGCTCGCGTCAACAATTTGCGTACCGCTATTGCTTGCCCTGTGTAGCTACTTTGTGATTTACCTACAAGTGAGTATTCACTAAGAGCACTTTAATGAACAAAATCACATGTTATCGACTAAACGCAACATTATGAACAAATCCACAGTTTGGCAGTATCTTCCCGAGTCCACTCTTGTATAATGCGTGTTGGTGAAAATCTTGAACCGGTGGCTGTTTAGGGAACGAAGAAGAGTCGTGCTGAATTACGCAGCTCTTCGAGATTTTATTCGACTTCCTGACGGCGGAGTTTGTGTATCTCGAATCGTGTGTGCGTGCAATGTGAGATACATATATGTTTTCTACTTAAAACACCTTACCGTTTTAAATTCAGCGTGATGCTCATAGACGTTCACGTTTTTATCCAAATCGTACTGATTAACGAGATCATAAGCTGCATTGAAAGGTGACACGTTTAACACAGAGAGAGCAGTTGTGATTGACATTTTGCGCACATTGCAAACATAGCAGCGCTTTAGTTGTAAGTACGCTCACGAGAATGGAAAAGAAAACATAGACAAATAGTGCTTATGTTAAACTGAGGTGAATTACAGAAGTATGCAACACCGACGTTACAGTACCTTGTTGTAGGCAAATTTGAAGAGCGCACACATCGTCAAACGGCTGCAGCAGCTTCTGAACCGTAAGTGCTCATTTGCTAACAACAACTTGAGAATATGGGCTTGCTATACTTCAACTGCCGATATGCCAGGTCAAGGCGGCGGTGTACACGCTCGAGTAGGTCTAAAACGGTCGCATCGTGCGTGTGCATAAGTGAGCCGGTGCCGTCTCGTCTCGTCACCATCCTCTTTGACCTAATTGTCGGTGAGCGCATTCACCAAGTCAATTTCGACGTGCAGTGTGTTGCTGTCGTTAAGGTTGAGGCTAGAAGCCCAGTTTGCGGCCGCGATCGCGAGATGCGCTGCGTTTTGGACCTACATGTCGTTGTTCGTGCCAGCGGCTGCTTCTGGCGTCATTAAATTCGTATTTATAGCCGCCAAATATGACGCTGGAGCTGCCTTAGTCGCGATTGATAATTTTGTAGTAGCGACAAATGACTGTGTATTGTCTCGAAACGCGAGCGCGTCTATCGTTGCCAGTGCGTCTACTTTAACTGTTGCATCTACTTCGGCAGCACAAACGTTTTCTGTGTGAGAGCAAACACCATGTATCGCGTTTAATTTAAGCCTAACAAAATGCGAGCTAAATGAGCAGCGAAGCATTCGAGCGCGAAACAATGCGTCACGTCGCACGTCGCAACCTTTATAGTCCTATGCGCTAGCTCAACTGTTCTGTTCCAGCAGCATATCTGGTTTACGCTTTACGTCGTCGCTGTCGGTTGGTGTTGCGTCAGTGACAGTGTCGATTCGTGATTGCGGCGACTTTTTGCTTGAGTGTACCAAGAAAGCGTTCAAGACCCGACAGCTAGCGGTACTGACAAAGTCGCCGTAAAGGTATAAGAACTGGGCGGAAGCAATTGTATTTTTGAATCAGTATTTGTACGATACCATTTAGCCCGCATTGTAAATAAACACCCTCTCAATTAAGCGTGTACAACAGTCCATCAAACGTATGTGCTTTGTCTCTTTCGTCGACTTAAAAATATGCGCTTGGTAATTCTCAACTGTCGATACGTGCGGTCAAGGTGCCGGTGCACTCACGCTTGATATGATATACAATAAATGTGTCTAAAAGCGCGATATTGTACGCTTCGGCAATGCTGGTGCATCGATTGTTAAGGTTCGTGTAGTTCAAAAGCTGCAACAAACGCGTTCGCAGCACCCTACTCATTGCCTGCTGCAAAAGTCATCAGCTTTTAGAATCTGCACTATTGCGGCAGCCTTTAGGCTCTGCGCTAGTGCAGCAGCTTTCGCAGTAACCATTTGCTGCCCATCGGGCCAGTCGTCAAGGTTTACTGCAGCGAGCGGCGACAACATATCTTGTATCTGCGGTTGCAAAAAGAGTAGGTGCGCTGGTGAACATGATTAATATTGCACTTGTGGTGCGTGACGAAGCAGTAGCATTTGCACTTAGGACTTTAATGACTCGTCAATGACGCGTCACTCCGGTCAACACCCATCGTAATTAATCCACGTCAACCAAAATGTTCGTGGTGCCAAGACGTACTTCATGTGAGACTGCGAATTTATAACTTTGAGTGACGATCGTCTTCCCTGCATTGCTAGCTGCTTCCACACGCAGTCTTCAGAATCGGCCATCTCGACATGGGCAATGTGTCTATAGCGCGCTCCGTTTTGTCGCCCTCAACTTTTAACGTCTTGCTGTTCTGTTTGTTTCGTGTTTCTGTAAAGCCGAATTGCATAATTACTTGAAAGCAAATTTAGGATTTCAGATGGGCGTGTAACATCGATTAGTTAATTGGCTGATATGCAAGATAGATCGGTTGTAAGGCTTGCCAAATATAAGACTTACAAGCTCAACAAGTACGAACACATGCAGCACGGCAACATCATGGGCTTAAACAGATTATATATCCAATTTATTTACACTTACATGTAATGACCCACACTGTAAAATTCATTCGATTGCCCTAATATACGGCATCACTTTAATGGGTACATTAATTTATAGTATCATTTCAGGCTAACTACGGAGAGGATAAGTGCTGAAACGACGTCGATAGCATGTACTCGTGAATACTTTGTATCTTTCGCCTAAATACGCAGCATTACATTAAGTGGTGCGGTGCTTTTCTTTTGGAAGGTGCCAATCGACTTCGCTTTGATATTATTTCACCACAACATTATTTACGTAAGTCATTTTTGCGCTTAGTAGAGTCTGAAGTGTTCTCGTTTGTACAGTGTTTGTTATGCATGTGATATCATTTTTCGTCAGCTCATCTTCCACGAACACCGACATTTCGTGTAAATATTAACGCGATGAGTACCTAGTATGTCTATTTCCTTATGCTCAAAAGTAGATTCGAATCACAAAGATTATGTTGCACGATTCAATTCATTTTGCTCTGTGTGTTAGCAATAGTTGCATTTTCGTACAAAACGTGAATTACTTATATATAACTTCTGATGTAACTATCTATGATATTGATATCTATATTTACTACTCGCAAATTGTATTTGTATTAAGCTAGCGTTAATACTATATGTATATGTCCTGTGTATGTACAAATAAATATATCAGTTGTATCGAATTACTTTAATACTAAAGTTCAGCTAGATTGTCACGTACATATAATTGTAGTTATATACCTGCTCAACTTTAGAGTGTGAGAATGCAACACTAGCCGTTTATGAATAATTTTAATTAAATTATGGCTCCCAACGGCTTTTCATCTTTAGCACTTCGAGCTTGCGAGATCTAGTGCTTGCACCGAGGTTTGCACCACTCGAGCCACTCAAGTCCATTTACCACTTGTTGTCAATAAATGTGGATTCAATTTCTACCTATTCACGCACGCTACAATACGTGTGCAGTTGTAATAGATTTTTAGTCTACCACTGATTCTTGTCATGTTTGTGTCACTGGAACAGCTACGAACAATAAACTTTTTCTAATGTGTGATTGCATTGCAGATACCACGAAATCGGTTGACAAGCTATTATTTAATGTCATTTTTGTATAACACGTTACTTCCGTTAATACAAATTATGAATTACACGAATAACAATTGCACTCAAATTGGCAAAACACAAATGTATTTATTTTTGCGTCATGTGATTGCAATAGTTTCATTGGCGCACAAGCGTATGATATACATTATTATGCAATATACACTTCCTAACTGACCCGTCAATATATTAAACTCCTGGAATAGATATTACTCTGTTCATTTACGTTGCAAAAAACAATATCTATGTGCTTCACCTGCATAATATATTCTATACGGAAGTTTTCATCGTTTTAGACGTAATATAAATGGCATATATAAATCTCCATTCATTCTGACAACATTTCTTGTACTATCTCATTAAATTTCTTCAGTATTACAGTGCCATCAGCAACACTAGCTTACAAGGTGTGTACCTTGCGTGACGCTTGCATCACCTCCCCGTTTGTATGTATGCTCGCATATGTGTCATTGCGTGTGGTACTAATCGACATATGTTTTATGTCATCGGTACTTAGCATATATAGCTAAATTCTGCGTGTGTTCATAGATATGTTTATTAGCAGTAAGCAAATATTTAGATGCGCAAGGCTCCACGACGATAGCCAGTGCTTTATAGTTCGTAGCACGCATGAATCGTATTCAGGAGCCACAACCACTATCGCATTCGGTCATCAATGTTGTTGTATGCGTTTTTGAACGCACGTCGAAGGCTTGCGAAATTGCCACGACTCATTTATTAGTTCGGCCCTTGAAAATTACATAACTCAAGTCAATACATTTTTGGTAGGCAATAATGGCAAAAAATGCAACAATAATGATCTTTGATTTTCGAAAGCACACATCAAAGAAAAATAAAATAATGTGTAAAGTACCATGTTAAACTAGACTATATATAACAAGGCCATTTTTTTGTTTTCTTAATCACTATCATCAAATCTTTGCATGAAGATTGGTATTAATTACGAAACTATTTATCTCAATCCTTTTTTAGTCTTCTTAGTAAGATAATATGAACTATATGTGTTTGAACAACTTTGATAATCTGATCTTAATATGTGTTGTAATTTGATGTATACCTTTAATACACACCGTCAGGGTAGTTTGTACATTGCTTGTCTCCTATAAGTTACAATCGTCACCGCATAGATATCGCCTCACCACAACATTATTATATATAAGTATATTTCGCGGTTATTTGTGTTGCGATGCGCTCCTTTGTACACATTCTGTTATCAAGATCAGCCAGCAAGTATGCAATGAACATCGACATAACATGTACTTCTATATTCGACGAGCGACTTGAATTACGAAATAAGTTGCACAATGGAGATCAATTGGTTTCCAGCTTGATTTTTGATGACAACAGCTGTGTTTACGCGTCAAACGTCTGTGCGTAAATGGTATTAAAGTAAACAGATACTATTTACTAACCTATCAGTCTATCGCACCCCACGAATTGTAATCCTCTTTGTATAATGATAGCAAATACAAAATATTCCATTGTTTATGTATGAACCGGTGAAAGTATTTGTGGTATTAGCGGGAACCGTTATGAGCTGTAGACCGACATTATTATTGGTCATACTATATATATGACACGAAATTGATCCACAAGTCACACGAGATTGACCAGGTTTATCTGTGAATCACGTTTATTATGTCTAAGTAATAGATTGGTAAACGACTTTCATTTGCACATAACACTGGTGCACCAATACAATTCCAATATGCTTTATGTCATCGCAACTGTTGCGCTGGCACATAATACTGTTGTGCACTGCAATTTTTGCGATTCGTATACATAGACTACTAACTTACCTATTCATATCATATATCGAAATCCACAAACATCACCCAATCAGTGTGTGCTAGAAGATTTACAAAAATCTCGTTTTGTATTCTTGTAGATGTATTGTTTTCTTTTCTTGACTTTACTTACTTCTTGACTAGAACCAAAATTCTGTTTATAGATATTTTAACATGATCAAACATCACCAGGCATTGATGTTTAGCTTTCAATTTAAAATAGAACTCCAATACTACTGCTTGTCGGTGCCCAGAGTTTACATGTCGCGGTGATTGAACAACGCTCGCAGTGCCTCCACGCTTGCAAGTGTGCTCGCACAGATATCATGCGTACGGCACTATTCAACGGACTTGGAATGCCGTCGGACGGATATAAAGCAAATCGTGAAATACTGTTTGTTGCCACATTTACAAACAGTGAGCAAAAATTTCTGAAACATGAAGGAATTTTGTTGATAGCCACTTTGCCTCGCGATGATGCTTCCATAGCTGGTAGCGTTCATGGGGCGTATTTGCATGAGCGACGACCACGATCACATTCGACAATCGGTGTGGTTGTGCGATTTGCACGCAAATTACATGTGCACACTGTATCAGTCAATTTATAAGTAAGACGATATTTGAAGGCAAAGTTATATATGTGGCAGTAAAACTACAGCGTAGGTTTTGTAAGTCGGTAACGAAATATAGCAACATGCAAAAGCGTGGCAAAACAATGCAGTTGTTTTGCCCGAGGTTTTGGTGCAAGTTGTTCAAGCAGGGTTTGCTGCTGTTTCTCAAGGTTTTCGTGGCGAAAAACCTCGGGCGATTTCAGCTGCAGTGATTGGCGGAGTGTTTCCGTCCAGCCAATGTTGATTCGAGTCTAATTGTGTTTTCGCAAGAACTGGCTTGTGGTTTCGTTCTGTGCTTTCCCCATCTCCAGCCTATTTGGGTGTGAATGACTTGCTGTGCTTACAATTGCCAAGTGTGAGGTGAGAAAATGTCGATTTGCGGCGCGTCAAATGCAAGACAGAACAGAACAAAAACATCAAGCAACTTGTGAAGAATTTAATTGATCGCGTTGCTTGCTTTGCTTGCTGTGCAGTCTTGTCGTGATTTTACTGTTGTTTTTGTATGGTAAGTATGGACGAATGCATTGCGTCGGAGAGTGCGAAGCAATTGGAAGGAGCGGGAAGCATTCAGCTCGATGTGTTGTGGTTTGTGTGTGTGGCGTTCCCACGCATTCAAACAGAGCGAAAAGAGGGGACACGTTTTGGCTCGAATCTCTCTATTGTTGGCACGACCGTGTGCAATTGTATGGAGATGTACAGTTGACTCAAACAATCAATGGGTGTGCTTCTGTCTTCCGAAATGGCTCGCGCAAGTGTGCACTGTTGCAAGGTTTTTCGAAAGCGAAGGGGATGCATCGGTTTTCGTTGCTGTTTCCGCATCGGGGTGGTTTCCCCGAGGTTTTTCTTCTTGCCTTGCGTTTGTGCCTTGGAGCAAAAATTGCGCCTTGTGCGCCTCGCCTGTTGTTTTCCGATACTGCGCGTTGTGTGGGCATTTCCCCAGTTTAAATTTGCGCTCCATACAACCAAGCCTCGCACCGCCGCAGCCCTTCACACACACACTCGACGACCTCGCTCTCCAGTTGCGCGCTCGCTCGGTTTCAAATTTCACTTTTTTTTGAAAACTTTATTCGACTCGACCACGATGGCACGCGGAGTTGGACGCCCGAAGAAGACGGACGCTGCTGGGCACGAGGCACCGCTGCGCAAGACGCGCAAGAAGAAGGACAAGAACGCACCGAAGCGCGCACTGTCGGCGTTCATGTTTTTCTCGAACGACATTCGTGACACCGTGAAGCGCGAGATGCCGCACCTCGAGTTCCTCCAGATCTCGTCCGAGATTGGACGGCGTTGGAAGGTCATTACGGACGAAGAGCGTCGTCCGTACGACGAATTGGCGGCTGCTGACAAGAAGCGCTATGCTGAAGAGAAGGAGGACTACGTCCCGGACCCGTCGTTCGAAGCGACGAAGACTGCGCGGAAGAAGAAAGACCCAAATGCACCGAAGCGCGCGCTGTCGGCGTACTTTATCTTTTGCAACGAGATCCGCGACCAAGTGCGTGCGGAGAACCCGAACAAGAAGATCACGGAGATCGCGACGCTGTTGGCCGAACAATGGCGCGCGCTGCCGGACAAGAAGCGCGTCAAGTACCAGAAGATGCACGACGAAGCGAAAGTCAAGTACGCATCGGCGATGGACGATTACAACAACAACGTGAAGGCTGAAGCAGCTGCGCTCGAAGACGAAGAAGACGACGACGACGACGACGACGACGAGGACGACGAGTAAGCGCTTTGGAGGATGTAACAAGCACATGCGTATGGCTGACAAGCAAACGAGTTTAGTGAGAGAGAGAGAGAGAGAGAGAGCGAGCGAGCGCAAGAGAGAAGGACGCTTTGTCGTTAGCAGGCGCACGTTCGGTTGGACGACGACGACACCCCCAGTTGATATAATTTTATGCTAGGTTTTGCAACGTCACTGTCGTCGCGTGCGGTGTTGATGCGCTTTGCAGCGTCTTGTTTGTCTGTCGGATGATGCATGACGTTGCTGTGCGTGGGTTGTGTTGGTGTCGATGCGCGATGGACTGTGTGCGTGGGTGTCGATAGAGCACCACCTGATTGCTGTTCGCGTGTTGGTGTTGTGGAAGTGCGTGTGTGTGTGAGCATGCAGCTGTTGTTGTATGGTGCCGCTGTTGTTGCTGTTGTTGCTGTGTGTGTGCATGCGTTCATTGTATACAGTATAAGGTGGTACGTTGAGGTCGATTGACTAGATCCGTGACACTTTGACACGCAATCGAGTGACGCATACATGCAAGTGAGGGTTGAAGTTGCGCACGTGTTCGCGAACACGCGTCCATGTGTTCGGTCGTCCGACTCGAAAAGAGCTGTCACACGGCAGTTTGTAGTGACGTAGCATAAATGCAGTCACGTGGCCAGATGGAGGGGGACGCACACACGATAGGACGCACCCGACGAAACAAAACAGACAATTGCCTGCCGTCCTATGGGCGACTTGCGTCGTGCACCACCGTAGGCGTCAAGCCCAACATCGTCATGGGAGACACGCGCGTCAGGTGGGTTCACGCATTCGTACACGATAGATACAAGCGATGTGAGCTTGTCGTGCCACAAGTGACAGTGACAACGTGAGTCATGCAAGCACGTCGTGACGACGACAGAGCGACAGTCACATCGCGTACCCAAGTCGCAATGCAGAAGTCAACTATTGAATCTAGTCGATAGACTACAGCAACGATGCAATACCGACAAATACACACTGACACAACGAACGAACCTACCACTTTGCAAATTTCTACTGTAGCAAACACAACGGACGCGAACAATGCGAGTGCACGTCCACGTTTTGTTTGTCCATGTCCATGATCCTTTCTCTATGGTAGCAACCTGTCGCATCCACTCGCACTCGCACTCTACGCCAGCAACGCATCAAAGTCGGGCGTCACGACCAAATGGCGCTCGACGGATCCGAGCATGTACAATTGCTGCTCCAGTGCATCGACCGAATACATTTCTTCAACAAACGACGGCGTCTGCGCGACTGCAACTTCAAATTGCTTGTCACCGATCATCAGCACCGTCTTGCCCGACTTGCGAATGCACAGCTGTGTTGCATATATATATAAGTATCCAATACGAAAGAGAGCCAGTGTAGTTCGCGATCGTACTTTGCCAATGTATCCGCCGGGCGCAGCAGCAATCGATTTGTCGTACACCTGTTCGTCCATTGGACTCGTTGTCGACGTCGTTGTCTTTCCAGCAGCAGCAGCAGCGCTATCGTCTGTAGAACCGCTCGTCGCTGCAGTATCGCCCGCACTCTTCTTTGTATTAGCAGCTGGCGTCTCGGACTTGACTGCGAGTTTCGAACGCTTCACGTCTGCAGGCGACATTGCGTCATCAGCATCAGCAGCAGCAGCATCGTCATGATGCGCCATGTCGACGTTCTGTTTCCCAGGTGGGAGTGTCGCAACAGCGTTTGCAAGTGGCATCGTCGTTGGGAACTGGAGGAACAGCAATGCATCCTCTGGCAACAGCGACGGGTGTGCAAACTGTATTGTTGTCGCAAAGTATACTGACTATCAGTCAAATCGGTCCAACTCGACATTCCCTCGATTTCGTCACTAGTACAATCGCAAGACACACAAAAACGTACGACATCAGTAAACACAGCGCCAACGTGCGGCGGTTCCGGTTGCCGCGCGACCGGCAAGCTCATTGGCGCCATCGTTGACGTCACGACCGGTGGCCACTGCTGCTGCTCGTCGACGTGCAAGCCAAACATGCTACCGTGGACCGCGTGCGCGTCGTCGAGTACACTGATGCCGACGCCATCGGCTGCGGCCGATTGCTTCGAGCTGCTCGCACGCGGCGCAGCAGTCGATGTCGACGACGATGCGCTGTACGACGAACCACCGGACAGCGTCCCGACGAACGCGACTTTCCCAGCTGGGAGCTGGCTGCTGCGGCCGCCACGACCGCCGCCACGGCCACGACCTGCGTCGCTGCTGCGGCCCGAGCGCGCGTGGCGGTCGCGCACAAACTCGCCACGTGGTCCTTTGTGGTGCTCGCGCGGCACAGCGTGCGGTTGCGACGACGCCGACGATGATGCTGGTGCAGATGCGTCGGCGGGGCTTGCTGCATCGTCGGCTTCTGGACGCCGCTTGGCGGCTTTGGGCACAAACTAACAGCAGCGAGCGGCAGGCAAGTGAGGCAATACCCGTTACACAATGAAACAAGTGGCGTTACGATGCTGTTGGTGTATATGCGATCGATGTAGTGAAAAGCACTTGCGTACCTTTGGACGCCGTGCAGGTGCTGCACTGCTGTCGCCGCTTGCAGGTGTGCGCAACGAGCTAGCAAGTAAAGAGAGAGCGAGAGAGAGAGAGATCGAACGCACAAAATCGTAGCGTATGTCAGCCTTCCTTGACGATGGTACGTGTGCGCAGCGTTACGACATGCAACAAGTGGGTGGCACATGCGGCAACAACGTACGTGAGCCGAGTGCTCGAGGCGTCAATGCGCGAGCGCACGACATCGTCGCTGTTGTTGTTGGACATGATGGCCGAATGTGTTGATCGAGTGACGTAAGCGAGAAAGCACGAGCGTTCGCGCGCGAGTATGTGGCAGCTGATGTTACGAGCAGCCTGCAGCGCTTCGTAGGTCGTCGCAACGAGCCAAATCTACTGGTGTAAATGCGCATGTCTGTTCAAACTTATGTTTGCATGTTTATAATAAATCAAATTCAGTATTTGTGAGGTCACTCATTACTTCGGTTGTCACAATGAAGGGGTTCTGTTACAAAACATATTACGAATATTGTTTTGCATTTTAGAACCGGAATTCACAGTCAGCAACTACAATTTGAAGCCGAAGTCAAATATCAAACATTTGTGTATGCATGACGTCCTACGAGTGAAAGCTATGTGAATCGTGCGTGGGCGAGCGCACGTCGACTGCTCGGCGCGACGCAACTCAAGCGTCGAGACAAAGAGTCGGAGCACCCGTGTCGAAACCGACGCCGTCTTAGCCACATACTTCAGAGGTGGCGATCAAGTTGCTGTTCGGTGTCAACACGATTGCATGGAAGCTTTTTGTGTGGTGTGTTGAGACTTGGACATGGAGCGATTGCAGTCTACACAAACACCATCGAGTTGGCTTGGATGCATGATGCTGTAGCATGCTCGATCGTGTGCCTGGAGAAGCACAGGAGCTCGCGGATGCCAACAATGTTTGCTGCGTGCTGAAAGTTTGAGACATTCAGCGCCGACGCGTCCAACCAGGCGAAGTGCGTGGCTGATGCAGCCATCAATGCCTTCAGGCGTAAGACGATTTGCAGCGAGCAGCGACGGTTGGCAGCTCCGACTGTTTGCTACTACAGTATTGTGCTGCTCGTTACTGCAGCAGCGGTTGCTTGTTTGCAGGCGGCGACTGGTTGCTATTGCTGCTTACCTGGCTGAAATTGGATCCAAAAGTTACCAACCCATTTGAAGAGCCGGTGCGAGGAGTCAGAAAAGCAAACGCAGTTGCTTGCGAGGGGGATGTGGTGTGTGTGATTTTGGTTTTTGAGATCATCTTGACGCGTCGCTTATGAAAGAGACTGTCGCGTGTGTCTGTTGCTTGGGATCGCGACTGCGTAGCAGTACGTTGGAACTCGCGTCCTGTGCAAGGTTGCCTTGTGGCGATCATGCAGCACGAGGCTGTGTAGCATGGTTTGGTTGCCAAAATCGTCACAGGAGGGAATGACGACTGCCACGGATGCAAAAGCGCCGGAGCGAATGCCGATCATGGAATCTTTAGCCGTTTCGGCTGCGTGTCGACTGTGTGCTGAACACTACCGGTTTCTTTTTTTCTCGAGCTTTTTGCGCGAAGCGCTGGCTCAGATGGTGCGAAAAGTGGCTGACGCAGAGCGCACAAGTGGTTGTTGTTGTGTCAACCAAAAAGGGTCCCAACATCACATGTGAAGCGCCGCTACGCATGCATGCACGTTTGCCATGAGATCACTTGTCGCCTTCAGGCACTCGATGCCCCTAAAAAAGTGAAGCCACAAGTTGTCTGAGCTCGATCAACTGAAATCTCTGCTTGCTGCCAACATTCTCGCTCCTCGCTTGATAAACTCTTTCGAGACGCCGTCGCCTGGTTTGCTCGAGAATAATTTGCTATCGACATGTTGGAATTTGTAGCAAACCTGCACATTCGAAAACGGACACTGCCATTGAGCAACGCGACTCGTCCCCTTTTTTCGCTTTTGCAAACCACTTGCTCTTTTTTCAGTTGCCCTCGATTATTGCTCGCTCCACAATGTGCGCGTTCTCTCTGAGCGACGACGCCTGCAGATTTCAGTACACAACAAATTCTTTCGGACACGAGCGACAGCAACCGAGCGCAAGAGCCGGAAGCCGGACGACGCAAGAAGCGTCTCTGCGTTCTTCGTCGCCGTCGCCGTCGTTGGTCTCTCTTAGACGCACAACACGACGCGCACACACGACAACCAAACGCGATTCGCAGCCACTTGAGCTCTTGCTGCTACAATCGAGTCAGCAGCCAGTCAGCGTCAGCCAACAGCAGCCACAGACCAAAAACAGCAGCGATTGCCACCTGGAGCGTCGCGACAACCCCAAACCCACAAGTCAAAGGTATCTCTGCGACGACACCAGACACCAAACGTACCAACATGGCAGCAGCAGACACGCCATCGTCGCCAACAGAGTCGCTCGCACGCGATACCAAGAAGCGCAAGCACGACACACCGTCCGACCTGCCCACAACAACCACAGCAACAACCGCATCAACGCCAACAGCCACACGTGGCGCTGTCCAGTGCGCGTACTGCGGCTTTGCAGCTGCGGACCTCGAGCAGTCGCTCACGCACTTGCGCGAACAGCACGGCAATCGCAACACAACGTGCACAGTCGACGACGACAACAGTAGCAGCAGCAACAACCGCACACACGTGACGACACCACGCGCTGTTGGTGCGTGCTTGTGTGCGCTTACATGCTTGCTGTAATCAATGCTGGCGCTCACACACTCGTCCATCCTTTGATGCTTGCTTGCGTGTACAACAGACCAAGCGACGCGCGTGGGGCAGCTGCTTGTCGCGCACGCACTACAGAACCTCGCAACGAACAATTGCAGCAGTACCGACAGCGAGAACAACAACACGAGCAACAGCAATGCGGCGGTGCTCGAGGACGCACGCGTGCAGTACGAACGCATCGTTGCGTTCTTTGCGTCGCTTCATGAACGCGACGCGGGCGCTGCGCTCGAATCACTGCGACTGTTGTTCCAGGACAATTTGTCGATGATGACAACTCTCCAAGACGCGTCGCGCATGGCACTCGAGCAAGCACAGTCGCAGCAACACACACAACAAAAACAAGAATTGCAGCAAAAACAACAAAAACAGCAACAGACACAAGATTTGCAACAGACACAAGATTTGCAACAAAAACAACAACAACAATTACACGAGCCAGCGTTGCGTGTGCACGCGCCACACAACAGCAGCACAACCGACAATGACGATGTCGAGATGCACGAAGCACTTGCGCCACCACTGTCGCTCTCGCTCGTCGCACCAGCGCGTACAAGCGACGCAACAAGCAGTAGCGACAATGAAAACGACAGCAACAACAACATCGGCAGCGACAGCGACACGGACCGCACATCGATCCACGAAGAGCGAGCAGCGCAAGCGCTCACGGGGCTGCGCGCACTCACGCCGCGCGTCCCCGACGCTGCCGAGCACGAGAAGAAACTCCAGAGCATGAGCGCCGCGCAGCTCTTTGCAGCGCAGCTCGCCCCAGTGGCAGCAGCACCATCAAAGCCAGCAGCAAAGCCAGCAGCCAAGCCAGCGCCAGTAGCGTTGACGCCGAGCCACGCGAGCAGCAGCCACCGCAACGCAGCGTACCCGAGCACGAGCGGTTTCCACTCGGCATTCGGTGCGCGGTCGCCACTGTCGATCACCGCGCCGCCGCCGCCAGCTGCACTCGTGTTGCCCGGCATGCACAGTCCGCTGTTCCACAACGGCGAGCGGTTCAAACCGACTAGCAGCAGCAGCACGGGCGCATTGCATAGCACGAACGGCAGTGCGACGCCGTCTGCAGGCGCGAACGCACCGCTTCCGAGCATCTTTTCGCGACCACTGCTCGCGCCGCTGAGTTCGCCGACGCATGGCAACAACATCGCTACAATAGCCACAACAACGCCGAGCCACAGTTTATTTACCCACCAGCAGCAGCAGCCGCTCCACCATCGATTGCCAACACCAACGAGTCGCAGTCGTACGAACGCATCACCACTTGCACCGCTCGTCGACTGGCCGAGCGTAGCAGCGTCGACGCTTGCGAACAACAACAACAGTGACGCTGCAGCAGGAGCAGCACCGGTAGCGCCCCTCCATGGCGGTAATTTCCACCCCAAGCTCGAGCCGCCGCATCCACTGTCCGTGACGCCCGTGCCGGCACCAGGAGGCTACTACCGCCCGAACAACAGTGGCCTCCCACACACGAACAACGCTAGCGGGCAGACGTCGTCGCCGGTCAAGCGCAAGAGCATCACGACGAAGCAGCTGTTGACACCGTCGACCAACGCTATTGCTGGATCGACCAGCTTGCCACCGTATGCGCTCATGGAACAGAGTCACCAGCACCATCCTGCCGTGCGGAAAGCAAATCCACGTCGGTGGACCAAAGACGAGGACGAAGCACTGCGCCAAGCAGTCGAGAGCCACCGCGAGAAGAACTGGAAAGCGATTGCTGCCGAAGTCCCTGGGCGGAACCACACGCAGTGTCTCCAACGGTGGACAAAGGTGTTGGCACCCGGGCTCGTGAAAGGCCACTGGTCGCCCCAGGAAGACGAGCTGTTGCGCAAGCTCGTCGCGAGTGAACAGAAGAACTGGGGCGAAGTCGCAGCGAAGATCCCCGGTCGGACGTCGAAACAATGTCGCGAGCGGTGGCACAATCACTTGGACCCGAACATCGTCCGTGGTGCCTACAGCGCAGAAGAAGATCGCATCATTCTCGATGCACAAGCGCGTTTGGGGAATCGCTGGTCCGTGATTGCAGCCATGTTGCCCGGACGCACTGAGGACGCGGTGAAGATCCGGTGGAAGTCGCACTGCCGCGTCTGGCGCGCGCGCAAGTACTTACGCAAGTCGACCGACGATGCGCCGGGTGGCACTGATAGCAGTCGACGGCGTCGCAAACGCTCGGACGGCGGTACGAACAATGAGGGTGAGGGTAACGACGAGATGGACGGCGAGAGTGACGACAACAGCAGCGAGACCGAGTCGCTCTCCGGCATGGAGACGCCGCTTGCCATGACGCCCATGACGCCGGGTTATGGCCATGCGTTTGCGTGGCCGACGTCTGCAGCGACAGCAACAACAAGCGCAATGGCACCGTCGGTGGGTGTGCGCAGTGGTGGTGTCACGCCACGGAGTCGCAGTAGCAGTGCGAGCACGAACACGAGCAGCAGTGGCGCAACGCCGCGTGCGACTGCGACTGCAGCACAGACGACAGCGTCACAGTCGGATAATAGTGGAGAGAAACGCGCCGTGCGCGTGCAGTAACTGAGTCGTAGTCGTATGAAGTGACGTGCCGATCGAGAGAGTCGTAGTGAAGTACGCCATGAAGTGTCTATCGATAGTAGTACTGCGTAGGATAGCGATCGAATACACTGGCGGTTGTATATTGGTGACATATTCGACTTGAAACGTCTTGGCTGCCGACGTGGGATCGCGACTACTCGGTCATTTACACACATCGACGCTTGGACAACAACGACAACGACAGTAGCAAAGCAATACAGCACTAGTAGCAATGGCGGACGACGCAGAGGACGACAAGAACGGCGACAAGGGCCAGGACACTGCGACGCGCGATGTACGGATGGCTTGCATCACTACCTCTGTCGTTCGTGTTCATGTGTGCGCATCGCCGAAGCGAGGAGAAGAGGTTGTCTGACGTGCTTGACTACGACGTGTTGGCGTCGTCGTCAATTGCCACAAGGATGTGAGTGTGACGCTCATGGGCAACGTGCTCGAGAAGCTCCGAGCACTCAACTACGAGCGCGAGTACATTCGCAAGAAAGGCATCGCGCCGTTCACCGAGACGCAGTTTGCTGTCCAGACGTTCAGCAACCCCAAGTGCGTCGTTCGTCGTGTCGTCGCCTGCCAGTTGTCCTCTAACTCTTTTATCTACCCTTCACGCTCATTCGACGTTGCAGTGCGCAGTTTACGAGCTTCATGGACCTCGTGCAGTTCCTCATGAAGCAGGCGAACCACGAGTTTGTGCTCGACAAGTACGACGACCCAAACTCAAAGATCAACAAGTTGATCCTTGCGCTCAAGGTCCTCGGGTTCCCACTCGACTTCCCAGCGTCGAAGCTCCGCCTGAGCCACGGTGAAGCCGTGTGCGCGGCGCTTGACTTTGTCTGCGACAAGGCGCTCGCCGCCCGCAACTTTGGCTGGACGCGGCCGAACTACCCAAAGGAGGACTTCGCGGACGAAGCCGAAGTCGACGATGGTGCCGAAGTCGATGCGGATGACGAACCGGCGATCGAAGAGGACGAAGAGCTGTACAGCGAGATCGCAGCGCGAGCGAAACACGAGGACGACAACGAGCTCGAGCAGTCGTTCCAACAGATGATCGTGAGCGAGGTCGACCCGCTGCTGTGGAAGACCGAGCTCGAGCGCGTCGG
>JAADXH010000646.1:0-18864 GCA_023337595.1 Globisporangium camurandrum | reverse complement strand
TCCATCAAGTACGTGCGCAAGTCGCCGCCGTCCATGTACTCAAACAGTGCCTGGAGGTCCGACTCGCGAACCCACGCGACGCCCTTGAGCTCGACGATGTTTGGATGTTTGAGCGCTGCAACGAGTTTGATCTCGTTGATAAAGTCTTGTGTTTGCTGCGGCGTCGCGTCGTTGTTGCGCAGTCGCTTTGACGCCATGAACCCAGCGCCGTGGAACTCCACGAGCCAGACGTCATCGAGCGCACCGCTGCCGAGCTTCTTCATGTCCCGAATGCCATCCTAGCTTAATTTGAGCGCAAGCAGGCCGTCGTCGAGCCAGAGCGACTCTTTGTGTGTATCGGTGTCACCGCTCTAACTAGTGGTGTCTCCAGCCGTATCGCCAGCGGCGCTTCTCTTGCCAGCAAACTTGCACCGACACAAATGACGGCAAGTGTATATTACAAAACAAAGCCGCCGCGACGCCACCGATTTTGCCGACATAGAAGCTGATCACTTGGCTGCGGCAAGAGAGAGAATTGAAGCGTCATTTAATGACGATGATGGGGCTGGTGTCGACGCCGTTGTCGGTGCCGTTGTCGGTACCGATGTCGGTGCCAGACATAGTGCGACGATGAGCAGGCCTTCAAGAATCGCAAGGTATTTGCCCTTTTATATATGTACCTTTAATTCACTGCTCAAAACGAACCTCTCGGACGTCACACAATTACCTTGGAAAGCAAGCGTCCAGATACTGAGGTAGGAGAGCTTGTTCAAAATGTTCGCCTGGTCGCTCGTGAATGAGACGTGCCGAATCCCAATGTTGTCGACGAGAAGTCTGTTTTGTCTCAACAGAGCGTCGGTGTGTGATGGTAATCGTGTCGTGTGAGAGCTGGTTTGCTTGGACGTACAGCACTTTGAGCTCTTTAAAATTGTATATCACGTTTGGAATCTTAGTCAGGATAGGTTGCTAGTGATCGCGATAAATGCACCCACTCACATTTTCAGAGTTAGTCTATCGCATTAGAAATGTTGTCCATAAATTCATCCACAACAGCACGTACACCTCCACAAGGTTTGGCATGTAGGCACTGAACGACACGACCTCATTATTAATGAGCGACCTGATATTCAATCACAAACTAGCAAAATGTCAGTCAATGCGAGATAAAACTAAAACCGGACCCAAATGCGTATCCGCACAGCTTCGCGAGGCTTTCAACAGCTTGAGACTGGTCGCTTATCGCAATGGAATTTCTGTCGATGTGCCTGTACCAAGTGTACGCGTTAGAGCCATGTCGTTTCGCGTCAATGCGGACACATCGCCTACAATAACCAACTACATGTGCAGCAAGCCAAAAATGACGTGTCAAATGCCACATCAACGTTCAGCAAGCTATAGATATAACCTCTAGGCCAAATGTGTAGCGCAGACTACTACTTGAAAGACCTCGAAAGCAGTTGGATGTGAAGCGTCAAAGATATTCATTTGCTTCGCGGACGCGCTGAGCCACAGTAAAGAGCGATTTGATGTGCAGTGGGTGTCTGATGCAAATAGGAAAAAAAGATCAAATTGGATTGTGTGAGGTCGAGGTACTGCTCGTACGAAGCCGAGCGCTTGATTGCGCTTTTAGCGCCGATTTGCCCTCAGCAACAGCAGTTTTTGCTTGGAGTTACTGCCAACGCGGTTGGTAAAGTCGCAGATGCTGCTGTCGCTGAAGCAGTCGGCACAGTCGATGCTGGGATTGACGTTGCACCAGGCGTTGCTGGCAACGTCGCAGTCAAAGCAGATGTCGTCGTCAGTGCAGCGGTCAACACAACTGCGGTCAACGAGGCGCGGTTCATGGTCTTCGTCGTCTTCTTCACGCTGGTTTTGCCAGCCGAGGTCGTCTTTGATGCATCCATGGCTGTGCACGCGCGAATGTGCATGATAACACGCCGAGGTGGTGAACACACGAAAGCACCGTTGCAGAGAGCAAGGCCACTGGAAGAAGTTTGCCTCTCTGGCAACGGCGTGGTAACATTCGTTCAAGTCGAGCGAGAGGAAATTGCCTAGCGGGAACAATCGAACAATCTCAGTGGGGGTGATGTAACGACGTGAAACACAATATTCCAGCAACAAAAATCATGCAAGTAAATATACACTTTTAGAATACCAACTCGCATGTCTGTTTTTGTACGCCAAGTATTAAGGTAATTGTTCAGTTTTGGTCAACGCTCCCTCATGCAGTAACGTAAATGTTGGTGTATTTTTATTCTGAAGACTTTAGTTATGAAACAAAACGCAGTTGCGCACGTCACGTAAAACGAATCCAGCGTACATGCAGTGAATCTCGAATGATGGAAGTAGAACTAGACGAGCCACTCGGGTTACGTAGACGTTGCCAGCACATCCAAGAACTCGCTCAACTGCAATGCATTTATATCATCGTCCATCTTTCTTGGTATCTCCCTTTTTGCTTATATAACATCATGTATGTTCAAACTTTTAGAAGTGGTATCGTTTTCAAACGACATCATGCGGGACATCATGTGTGTAGTACTCGAGGTTGTATCATGCGATGTGTGTTTGGAGCTTGAGTTGGGTATTCCTGTTCATTATGTCACTGATGAACGTCAAGTCATTAAATCGCTGCTGTTCACTTCACATACGGCGCTTATGGGAGGCGTTGCTGCACAAAACACAATTGCAGTTTTTCCGTGTCTGCTTGACTCGAGGTAGGGTTTTAGAGTCGCTGTATCGCTCGTGTTATTAGCAATTACGCCAGGAGCTTGTCTAACACGATGCGCAGCGCCGGCGGCGATGGTCGCCACTCAGGTCGCACCCGACTGGCGTCTCGACGCAGTCACCAACAACAATCAGAGCAGCTACACATCGACTTGTGACAACAACAATGGCTATAACAACGCATGTATCGAAACAAAAACGAGTGACAACAGCAATGTGTGTCGTGTACTGTGTTCGTCTACTACACATTGTCGTCCTGCTCCTCTGCTTGCTACAAGCATCAACACCTCCACCATGTCCTTGCAATCGATCCACTCGTCTATCGCTCAGTAGAATCCACCAGCGACTTTGTTGCACTCACCGTCGGTCGGTTGCGTCTCGTGGAACCGACGAAAGTCAATCACGGCACCGCCAGACACGGGATCGACGTCGACGCAGTTTGCAAATCGATGGTCAAACTGGATCTCACTCGCTTTGTACGAGTGACGGACTTGGATCGTCGACGACGTCACGGCGTCAATACCTTCGACCAACACGATCACTTCGACCTGATGATCGTCGTACAAATCAGTCAGTTGGACTCTGAGTCAGAAACGCACTCAGAATCAGAAATGTACTCAGAATTGGAATCAAAATGCAACTCAAAAGCACACTTTGACTATAAATCCAATTCAATTCAGAAATCCAAATCACTCTCAGAATCAGAAATCCGAATCAGTCATTTACAAACCTGTGAGTCGTTCCAAAAGTCCTGAATGTCTTTGACATTCTCGCCATGCGTCATCGGCATTGGTGCATCACTTGGTGCTCCTGCTGTCGTTGTCCCATTGTTGTTAGTCGTGCGGCACGTGCAGACGCTGCTTTGTTTGTGTGGTGCAACAACTGCTGCGTCGCGGTCGCCACTCTCGGCATCTGCTTGACGGCAGATCGGCTCCGGGAACAGATACTGCGTTGCAGGATTACGATGTTTGCGACAGACGTCGTCGCGATGCGTCGGGCGCCGCAACGGACTCCACGCGTCCATGCGATGGACAACGACCGACGGCAGCGCGAGCAGCAACATCCCACCCAAGTCATCGTCGGGGTGTTGGATCCGCATCGGGTACGACTGGAAGTAAAACTGCTGTCCGTTCGGGTCAACGTCATGGCGCACGACGTACATCCGGACGTGCGCTTCCACGAGCTGGTGTTTGCGCATCTCACAGACTTGAAACATAAAGTACAGTTCCCCTCTAATACATCGGACGACGGCGTTCGTACTGAGGACGATCGTATTTGCACGAGCTTGTGCGCGCGAGAAGCGCTGGAAGATGATCCCGATTGCAATTGCATCAAGCAATACGCCGACGAGGGACTGTAGGAATAAGAGAGAGTGATGGTCAGTTGCATTTACACTTGTTTTTGGGTTCATGGTCCACATTTGTAGATCCAATACGAAAAAGGTCCACATTTTGACATTTCGATCCACAACCGCTCTATAAATAGCTGCACACACCTCCCACGTGATGATCGTCTGCATCCAGACGCAGCCGTCAAAGAACACGTCACCGCCGTTCGAGCCAAAGCCGATCGTAAATAGCACTGACACGGAGAACGAGAAGCCGTCAAAGTACGAGTTGATCGCTGTGTTGCAGCTTTTCGGGACCGTTGTGTACAACAAGCCAAAGAACATGAGCGCTGTGATGTACTGCAAGTAGTTATGGTGTCAGAGGACCCGTCGCATAGTAATACTCAGACAGTCGACTGCCCAACAACGTACCAAGAGCACGAGAGCGCCGAGGACTTTGCTCAAACGCAAGTTCACGACCGAGTGGAACGGGTCCTGGAGGTACAGTTTCCAGTACTGCGGGACCTTTTGGCGGCGGATGCTACGAAGTGACAAGGGCATGCAGGCGAGAGCAGACAATGAGGCACGTGCAGCACAAACGAGGCATGAAAAGACGCTAGCGTAATGCACAGCGCAGTACAGACAACAACGTACTTCCATCGGCCTTTCGAGCGCTGAAAGTGCGTGTCTGCGCGGTCGATGATGCGGCCCGTGCGTGCTTGTGGCATCCCAACAGAGCGGTGGGTCAGCGACGGCGGCTGGTATGCGCTCGAGCTCTGCAGCAGCACGTCGTGTGCTTTTGGTGGCTGCTGCTCGCTCGTGTCCTCGTGCAGCGAGTAACTCGCGCCGCGTTCCATCTCGCTGTGTGTGGTGGTCGTCGTCGTGGTAGATGTCGGTATGGGTAATGTCGTCGTCGTGCTGTGGGTGTCGTTTGTCGTTCTGGTGTCGCGCTGGTGTCGTACGTCGTCACGCACGTGCACGATAAGCCAACAAATGGATACTGTCGCGAGTGTGGGATTGTAAATTCGCGAGTTTGAGATACCGGTATAGTACCGGTACGTTAAACGATGTCCGTGCTGACTTTCTCCAAAAACACATGCTGGTAAAAACAAGACATATCAATACCCGTGTTGCTATTTTTAATACCCAGGACCGCACGTGAGTGTACATGCTCATGTTGTGTACGATACCAGTACAGCAAGTATGCAGGTGAGCACTGGACAAGCTCGCCGACGATATACCGAGAGATATGGTTGAAAAGGGTATACTATATACTTATCCTTTCCAAGAATGTAGTTCTTATGTATGCTTGTATTAAGCTGCAGTATTTTCTCACTAGATGCATACGTCAAGTCTACTACAAATAACATCAGTAATTGTGGTCGACTTGCTTACAGGGCTATATATGGCGCCGACTACGGCCACTGACGTTTTTGGTGTCATATGAGTAATATTAAACTAGTTTGATAATGCATCAGTAACTTAATGTATCCATCTCTACACATAGACGTCAAAATGATGTTCAAAGTGGTTTTGCAAATGACCCAACCATCAACCAAACCCTCCGCTCGACCTATGAGTCAGAGCATGAAACCCTATCTTCGGTCGAGCTGTACCAGTGCCAAAATTCATACGTGCGTGAGAACCACACAACAATCCAAACCAATACATTTACGCACGAAATTCGTAGTCCGTGCACGTGAAAGCAAAAACGAGAAGCAGTTGAATTATATACCGGTATATGCAACAACGTTGACAGAGATGGAATGTATAGTTGTAGTATAAAAGCGAAAAATGTACAAGTTTGAGTATGTCACAATATGTAATTGTATAATACTTAACCATTGACTTGTTACATATTACAGCACATAACTCAAATCTGATAAAAACTCATGCATTTGAAATAGATGAGATAAAATGTCATCATCTCCTAAGTGACTGTAAGGGTATGGAGCTTTTAAAACTCTTTTAAACGTTGCATTTACAATTTCATTTAAAACCACCATTTGTGTCTAGAATTGATCTCCATTTCAATTTACAGTGTCTGCTTAAAATTCTTTAACTATATTTGATTTCGGTTGGACGTTTAATCTGTTTCTTTCAACTATGCACTTGTGCTACACCAATTTGTTGTAGTTTGCTCGCATTCCACCTTCACATATTCGCAGCTTATGTATGTGTTGAATTTGGTGTATATCAATAGTTTACGTTATATATCCCCTTCGTCTCTCACTTAACAATTACATGGCTGACATATCGCAGCGTAGGTAAGTTCACGCTCAGGAATATACTAAATATACAGCTATCGAGCTGTTATCACAGAGCGCTTGAACGAGTCCTCATCACGTGCCTATTCATTAACAGCATGTACGCTGCATGTAAAATCGAACCTGCTGACGTGTTTGATCTTCGCTTTTCGTATGAATTAATTGACAACAAATAAAGATACACGTATCCACTGAATAAGCAAACCCGCTAGCTGGTATTAGGCCAATGCAAAAGGTATAATTGAGCGCTAACTTCAGTATGTATAAACTTTTAAGCATTCGCGCTTGATAAAGCATGACAGCGCAGATACATGTCTATATGCAAACCGTAGCACGTAGGATACAGGAGTATAGTAATTCGGAGTTTTTTCTCGCTGCAGATATTTCCTCCTCAGCACCACTCATAATACAACACCATGAAAATACGACAAATTTACTTATTGCAATGTAGATGAGAAATACACGCGAGATGCGTTGTATATTTCAGCTCTTTATGGTTTGATGCCAACGGTTTCATATAACGACAATTTCGTGGCTGGAATATTTGCCGCAACTAAACTAAAACGTGTTCAAACAAGTCAGACTACACAATAGTAGTTTTACATAAACTGTTTTGGAGTGAGAAACACAACCAATGCACTACTTAAATGGCCATTGGCGCAAATAGCTGCATATCGTACATATGATACAGCGACATATTGTACTATTTGATATCAACAACCGTACATACGCTGAAGGGTAAAAACTAGCCGACGAAACCCATATGGCTATGAAGCGGTATGGTGTGTATACGAGCTATTGTTACATTTAGAATATGTTTTCCACACCGTGCTCGACACATGAGTCAAGTACTCGTTTTGGACTTGCTTGCAGTTTAACAGCTTGTAAACAACGGCTTAGGTCGTGATTAACTATATTGTCATACATAGACACACAAAAAATCTTGGTGCAGTGATTAATAAATATCAGCTGTGGCGTCGTTTACGTAGGGAAGTCATTTCAACATCAAAAATAAATTGAGTTATGTCGTGAGTATGGGATTTTACGGCGACAATGTACTTAGTAAGTTATATGTCGTTTAGTCTGCATTTGGCATTGACATTTACAAATGTATACATTAGTATACACTCTATATTATGTTAGTTGTGCATTTTGCGCTGACATTTACAAATGTTTACATAAATATATATTTAATATCCATGCACAATCCCATGGAATGCGACAAATCGCAGCAGCGAATGAAATGATGCTCGTCCACGCATAAAATGACGAAATTGTTACAGTACTATTTGATCCGTGCACGTATGCTAGAGTGCAAGTGCGGCAAACTAGTATGAGATATAATGTGCTTTTGTCGGTCAACGAATTGTATACATGTACAGGTTTGATTTAACAAGACGTATATTTAACATATTCTACATTTGTAGAGACTATGTAAGACAGCGCGATACGTATAGCTGCCATAGCATCCATGGTATCCGTTTGCGTTTTACTGACACTAACGTCTAGATGTTTATATAGCTAGCAACAGACACCTTAAAGACAAAAATTGGTCGAGCACGTCGAGCTTGACGTGCGATGGCCCACAGCAATTGATCAGGATTAAACTTTTTGAAAAAGAACATGATTTTTTCTATACCGAGTGACGAGCTGTGTCTAAAACATGCCATCGTTTCATTCCAATTCGACCTAAAGAATTTCATATTTGAAAATCTATGTCTACCGCTAAAAATAAGTACGATGATATTCAATATTCTTTAAAGGAAACCCGGTGGATTCCAGCGATTTCGTGCACTTCACAGTTTCCTATATCTATGAATTTGAAAATTCATTGACAATGTCATCGGTTTCGATAAAGTGCGGTACATCACTAACAGAGACAATATCAATACTCAGACGGAATAAACAAACGTGCTTTATAGATTGCTCCGAACAATTGGTATTGGGTTATGACATATACGTTGCCTTTAAAAAATATGGCTCAACTATCAGCATGGGATGAAACACCGAAAGCGAATTTTTGTGTGCCGTTTTCCCATGTGCATGTAGCACCAACTGTACTGAATGAGTATTTGGCGTCACGACTCACATGTTCGGTTAAATAAATTATAAGATCGAAATTATCCAAATTGGTACGATTGTAGAGCGTGCTATAGTTTACTCACTTGGCTCTCAGTGCATGCAATATATGAACAAGTCATCCAGTTACAACGAAAAGTCATTCACGAAACAAATATGTATTTTGACCTCTGGGACGTCATGTGCATGTCGGTCATTTATTTTGAACGACGTCATGCTCATTTTTCTATTCTGTACACGAAATGTATCACACAATAGCATTAATCATCATTACCTGATGTGCGATAGATGCATTGAAGCGCGCAGGCAATGACATGGTAAGTCGCTCCTTTAGGCGCGAAACTTTGTACTGCACATGTTTGATCATAGCTAATTGTGCTTTGTCTTCTGTTGTATGTGTAAGCAAACGTCCTAGATTTTTCATTGCTATCACGAAACCGATGGAGTATTAGTATTGCTGTAATCCGTCACAATAATAAATACAAAATGATTGCAGCCGCTAATCGTGGTGAATTGGTATCTTCGCTTACCACATATGCAACTCGTTTTCCACGCATATTAGTTCATGTTGGAAAAAGATTCATCTGCAATCATAGTTTACGCGCATTAGATACACTCAGTTAGCGATGTACAACTCTATTCCATTTCAATCTCATCATTCAAAATCGTTTTCATACGTAGATGAAGATACAATTCCCAAGGATGGTGCTATTGAAATCAAATGGGGTGGTAAATGGTGGTCATTACGTGTGCGACCGAGATCGTACGGCGAACACGCTTGAGGTGATTTGATTGGAAAACCACATAGCCCGTGATGTTATAATTGGAGTTGACACTACTCCATTTTATGCTGCTTGTCTAAGTTACTCGTAGCAGTCGAAATTTATTCAACATCTACTAGGATATAGTGAGAAACTATAACCACAACTGCCAAAAATTTAACATTGTAATACTGTCGATGTGCAGGCTTGAATATTGCACGAACTGATGCCAATGCTTTCGTGCACTGATGCATTAGCTGCTGTCATTTGCTGCGTCGATGCGCTTAAACATGTGACAAAGCTGCAATTGGAGGATGTTCAATCAACATACTTGTGCGATCCGACAGAATATGGCTCTTTACCACCTTCGGGGCATACTTTAACTCCGCGTGCATCACTCCGTACATCGAATCGAATTCAATGCCCGACGAATCTTTGTCGACATGATGCTGGTTGTTGCACATGCAGCAGTACAGCAGCGATTTTTTGCGTGTCAATAGCTCGTGCTATGCGTGTAATACGAGTTTTTGTGCGTACCTCTGTCAACATTTCCGGGATATAATTGCGAATATTCATATCTTATGTGTGCGCGTAGAATAACGCCTACCGCACATAGCTAACGTTCACAATATATTGACCACGTGAGTTAATGGCAAAAGCTGCGTGATAGAACATTTAGTCCTTTTGTGTAAACGTCAGACAACTTTTTCGGTTAAAGAGCAGCCCATTATGTAAGTTTTATACCGTTATGAAATGTGTGTCTGTTAGCAGTTTGTGCAAGCACTTCTACTTACTAAGCGTAACGATTGGTGCATTCGTTTAAGCTACATAGTAGGTTCGTGTATAGCGCACCCAAATGATAGAGTGTGTTATTAGTGTGTAAAGCGTACGCAAAATGCGATCGTCGTATTTATATATACAATTAGCATTCTTCAAGTTTTGTATTTGTGTTTGGTTCCTTCTATTCTATATACCAGTCCATATACATTGATGGGAGAACATGTTGTGGATATGATATATATTGTTTATAGTGCATTGGTATGTTAGTCGAATCAGTCTAATATCACTCGTTAACTTAATCCTTGAGAATGCAACATTTAACGTATCAAGAGTTGATTGCTAGCGCAGTTTTTGTGATATTGTGATTGTTGACTTTGTATTTGAAATCGCCCATCGTACGTTGGGAAATAAGTATTGTGCATTAACATGCGCAGATTTTGGATATTGAAAACAGACGGTGTACTCTTACTTTAAACGCAGTTTTAGTATCCAAATATCAATACAATTTCAAGCGCGCGCGCAAGCCCAAAAAGTTTAGTTTGTAGTAACTGAGCATACCACATCTATATACTTTACTTGTTCAAAAATCATGGGTTGTTGATTTTTGACGATCAGAACGAGCACACAGAGCAAGGGAAATGAGTGCAACCTTGCTGGAAGAGATGTACTTTACACTAGTGAAAGCATTATGGCATTTGAGTTATAATAATAGCCACGATGGTTTCTCTTGCAAGTCTGATATATGCTCATTGCATATTAGAACTGTACGTAGTGCAACGTGTTCAAATATTTGATATATGATTGTGGTGGTGCATGAACATCAATATATTGTTCTGGCATGTGTCGACAAACGTTCACGTTGTCGAAATTGGCTGCTTCAGCGAATACGCCATTTCATACAGGATTCCTAAACGTGTACTGGAGCACGTAGAACTTCGAAATTGTTTTCGCTTTGTTAGTATTGTTTGTCAAATACAAAATAATATTTTTTGTAATATAATGTCGATATACAGAATGAGCTTTGAACAACTGGATATTGCAATGCATAAGATACTGGAATAACAACATTTCTGTGCATTCGAAGACGACCTTCAATCTGTCTGGTATGCACTGCAGCCCAGTGCTTTGCTAGAGTCAGCTATCTTACTCGTTTAGGGCGGGTTGTCGGAGCCATTGCGACCTGTCTGTAACATAAAAAAGGTGAGCAGATGTGAACAGATGTGTGTACGAAAACGTGACAGTGTGGGGTTGCGTTGTGTTCACAATGCGCCACCACCAACCTCCTCTGCGCATGCTCTCTGCTTCGCGTCCGCAAATCTCCCATACCCGCAATGGACAATTGGATGAATGAACACAGTCAGATTTCGATGCGGCGGTGTTTTTGCTTGAGTACAGCCAATAGCTACACCGACCGCGCGATGCAGTGCCAGCTCTGTGCTCGCCAATCAAGAGCAAGGCGGTACGCGTTACGGACTCTTGCTGGCTCTCTTGCTCAGCCGAGCCCCACTTCATAGCGATGCCACAGCTCTCAGCGACAGCGCCAATGGATGGGAGTGGTGTTGTGTTATTGCTGCTGCGGTGCACTTCTGCATTGCACACTCCTCATGCTGGCTCGATGGCCCTGCTCTCGTGCAAACTCCCTGCACCCACCTCCGCCTCGATCTCGAATGTTGCGTGGCCAACTTCGTGTCAGCAGTAATTTGCATACTGTTGGCTGCTGCGAGCATTAGGGCAGTTAGTCATCTGCGCGCTTCACTGCACAACTCGCGTCAAACAGCTCGTGCTCGACGCTGCGCTGTTCCGGCCTGCTTGCTGCCTCCTTCCTCCTACTTTCTTCCGGCTACACGTCCTCCACGTGGCTACTCGTCTCTCTTTCTCGGTGCGTATGCGCATGTACGCGGCTTGCTTGTTGCTTGCTCTCACCAAATTGTCAAGCACGCTCTCACTCACTCCACCATTTGCAAACCTGCGTGTAGCTCTTCACACATCCGTATCCACATTAACACCATGAAGACGCTGTCTGCTCGCGTGACGGGCTTCACTGCTGGGTCGCCGACCAAGTACACGACGCACGTCGTGCTCGATGGCACAGAATGGAGCGTCGACGTGCGCTACAGCACGTTCCATGCGTTCTACGAGCAGCTCGCAGCAGTCGAACCGGCCGTCACTGCGTTTGACTTCCCACAGAAAGGCGGCTGGTTCTCCGCGGCAGCGCCGCCAGCCGAGCGTCAAGTGCAGCTCGACGCGTTCATGACCAAGACGGTCGCACACGTCGTCGCCGCATCTGCAGCAGCTGCATCCGAAACAGCAGCATCGTCGTCGCAGCGCGCGCTCGAGCTGCTTGATGATCTGCTGCATATTTCCAAGCACGTCGTGAAGCGTGACGTCGACGCCGACACCGAGTCGAGTGCGTCCGAACAAGAGGACGACACGAACGAGGACAGCGACGCGGAAGCTGGCGAAGCGACCGAAACGGCAGTTGTTGAGACGGCGGTTGCTGTGGAGGAGCAAAAGAGCGCAGTCCCGGACGCCACGACAGTCGACGAGGTTGTCGTTGCTGGCGATGAGCAGAATGACGAGACTGACGCTGCAGCCGCAGTCGACGTGACGAATAAAGAGGCAGCAGCGCCGACAGTAGCGTTAACAGAGACCGCGGCAGTGGATGCGCCAGCAGTGGAAGCAACGTCGATTGCTGACGCTTCAGCGCCAACTGTCGATGCGCCAATCGAATTAGAAGCTGTCGTTTTTGCACCAGTTGACGCACCGACTGACGCTGTCGAGAAGTCGGCAGACGAACCAATCGCTGCCGTGAAAGAGCCAGAGACTGTGGTTCCTGTTGTTCCAGTGGTGGAGACGCCAGTCGTCGCAGTGACTGTCGCCGCCGCCAAGGAACCAGCGCCTGCGACGCCAGCATCAGCCCCAACGTCCCGCTCGTCGGAGCCGCCGAGCCCGACAGCTGCGGAAGTCGCTGCAGCGCGCCTCAAGCAAGCGAAGAAGCTCAGTGCGTCGCAGAAGCGGCAGCGAAACTTGAAGCGGAAAGAGAAGCGGAAGAAGAAAGCGAGTATGAAAGTCCGTGACGGTGGTGCAGACAACGACAGCGACAGTGATGAGGATGTGCGCGTCGTGCGGCCGCCAGCCAAGCACTAAGCGGTAGTGTAGATAGGACGATAGGGCAGTAGGTCATAGAGTTTTGTAGGGTTGAACGTCAACGCAACGGATGTTGTTCATACACGTCTATCTTTGTTCAAGCGTCTCTGTCTGTCTCTCGCTGTCTGTTTGGCTCTTCACAGCTGTTGCAAACATGTCCTAGAACAAAAACGACATTGCTTTGAGGTCCTGGAGCTCCGACTGGAGACTCGAGCGTTCGGTGCACTGTCGATTGACAACACAACAGGCAACAGACCATACGAAGACGTGAGCGTCGTCCATACACCATGACAGAGCGCTTACAATGGACAGACTGTCGCCTCGAGCGCGACGCACGTACCATCGCGAGGACGTCCTCTCGCAGTCGATTGATCCGCGACTCATCGGCCTCTTGTCGCCGTGCAGCGCTGCGCATCTGCTGGCACAGGACGCTGTCTTTTGCAGTCTCGATGCGCACCAAGTGCTGCTTGAGCTTCGCAACTTCGCGTGCCAATGTTTGGATCTGTGCGTCTTTCAGTGCGATCAAGCGCTCGACTTCAGCGCGTGGTACGCGCTCACCGTTGTGTTCCATCGCTTGGAACTCAGCGACGAGCGCGCTCTTTGCAGCAAGCGATGTCTCGAGCCACTTGTTCCCAGCGCTTAGGGCATCGACTTGTGCGCGGAGCTCCAGCACGTTTGCAGCGTGCTGCTGGTTCGATGCCCGCAAGACCGCAACGACATTCTCGTGGTTCGTCTTCATCGCGCTCATCTCCCGCTCGAGCTCGACGAGACGCGCGTTCGTGGCAGCAGCAGCTGTTGTGATGCGTGAGGGGCTGGTCTTGTTGTATGTCGGCGACGACTGGATCGACGACGTCGTTGATGACGTGGATGTCGGTGATGCAGCGCCATTGCCATTGCCACCGGCGTTCGAGAAGCTTGCACGACGACTCAAGAGCTGCGTGGGCGAACCGACGTGCGCGCGTCGAAAGAACAGTGGCGCAGGCGCTGGTTCGGTGCGTCGTGGCGACGGGATCGTCTCAACTGCAGTCGTGCTGCTAAAACTCGCCATTGTGTGGCTGGTGCGAGTTGGTGAAGTGCTTGTATTGGCAGCAGCAGGAGAGAGCGGTGAGTGCGGTCGTGGAGTCGTTTTGCTAGCACTACTGCTGGTGGTGGTGACCAGACGAGCGATTCGTGACGGCGAGTGAACGACTGGCGCTTCTGGTATCACAAACTCGACTGGTGCATCGCTGTGTTCATCAGCTAGATTACTGACGTTGTCGTCGCTGTTGCTGATGCTGTTCAGCACGTCGACAACACTGGACGCTGTTGTCTCGAGATCCTGTGGCTGCAGTTGTTCATGTCGTTGTTGCTCGCTTGGATCACATTGACCCGATGAGGCTGGTCGCATTGCCGATGTGTTTGCAGCAGGAGATGGTGCACAAGCAGACGATGGCGGTGGCGGTGACAGCGGTCGTGCGACGGCTTCGGTAGCGCTGACAGTGCTGCTACTGAGACGAGCGATTCGGGGCGGCGAGTGCGTTGGCGCTGCTGATGGTGTCTTGTCGACTGCTGTGGTGTGGTACAAGTCACTCAGACTGCTGATGCTGCTGCTGACGTTCAGGAGCTCAGCGACACTCGACTCAGTGGTGCTCTGGCCCAACATCTGCTCTTGTGGACGTTGTAGCTGCTCCTTCAAGTCCGTTCGCTCCAACAATTGCTCGACTTGTTCGGTTACGTCTGCTGGTTCGGCTGGCTCAAGTTGCGGCGTTAGTGGCGGCGTCGCCGCTAATCGAGTTGGTGACTCGAGCGGTGTTACGAGCATCTGACTCACGATGCTTGCAGTGCGACTTGTTGAGGTCGACGACGTTGGCGACGACGAGAACGAATTCAAGCGCCGGATCGATGGACTTCGTAGACCTGACGATCTGGTCGCACCATGCGCTGGTGACGCAGTTGTCGATTGCGATTTTGGTGCGTTGGTCGTGGAGTGCTGATGGTTGTTGCTTGCAATTTTGGTCGGCGACAGCTGGAGTCCGAGCTCTTTCCGAAAGCTCTTGAACGTCCGCACGAACGGCGTGATCACCGCTGTTGCCTGCTGTGCCGCCGATGAGTAGTTTGTGGTGGCGGGTGTTGATATGGATGCTTTCGTCGGCTGCTGCTGCTGCTGCTGCATTGGCGATGTTGTCGTGGTGTCGTGCGAATCGATGCTACTGCTGGTGCTGCTGTCGTTGTCACTCACATCGTTCGCTATTGGTGACGGCGGACCACTGCTACCAGTGTTCTTCGTGCTGCGCACAGGTGCCTCTTTGACACAGAAGATCTCTTTGCGCCGCACAAATACGCCAGTGTTTGCTGGGCAGTCGAAGTATCGCTCTTTCTCGTGCGAGCCGTCGCTGTCGCCCTTGCCGTCGTCCAGAGCGATGCCGTACCACTCGCCGCCTTCGTTCTTGAGCTTTCCAATGTAGCGCACATACCCGGACCGGCGCTTCGTGAGCACGACGCGACAGCCGAGCGGGATACTGATCGTCGTCGGGCTATGCATTGACGAGACAAAGCTCGTTGTTCGCGGCTTTGGGATACTTGTCGTCATCGGATCACCCGCGCGATTTGTCGCTGCTGATACAACACAAAACGTCAGCTGCTAGTCACACGCGTTCGCCTGGTCACTCGCTTGCCTGGTTACTTGCTGCGAGAACCGAATGCACTGCGTTGCGTGCTGCTTTGCGTCTTTGGAACTCGATCCTTCCGAGTTTGACGCTTCTGCGGTGCAGTACGCTCTCATCCTCTTGCATGGCTACCAAAATAGCATTGATACTATTTTTGCATTTTGGTACTCAGAAAATCAAAACGATTACCGAATACAACAATCAAAATCGATGCCAATCAAACTCATCAAACGAAAAAACCGCAACGGCATTTAGAAAATGCACTGCGCCAAGTGCAATGCTGCGTCGCCGTCGCCGAGTGCGCCACTCGCACGCTGCAGTCGTTGCAAACTCACAGCCTACTGCTCCAAGGCATGTCAGAGCGCACACTGGCGAGCCGGGCACCGCGAAGCGTGTGCTGTGTTGCAACTCAGCGACCGGTTCCAGACGCTCGAGTCCGCCTGGTGGCGCACGCGACCGCCACTCGAGCTCCGCGCGCTCGTCGAAGAGCATGGCCTCGAGCCGAATTCGATGGTGCGAGTGATGAAGCTCGGTTGCTTGCTATTGGTACTCTCGTGTATGTGCACGAGTCGTGCCGGCGGCTAATCGTATTCTTGCTGCTAATGCTTATGCGATGATCACATTGTGCCCTGTGTCTCTCAGCGCTTCTTTGGCGAAGTGTTGTTCCTACTGAGCGGCCTCAAGTCGATAGTGCTGTTTTCGAATCTACCAGCGGCGTGGCGCAGCAGCTTTGCAACCGACGTCGTCATCGCAAGCGGTGTGCTGCAGCACAGCGCTGTCGTCACGCGTCGATGCGCACCTGGGCTGTTTACTGTCGGCGATTGCGTCGAGACGCCAGTCGGGTACGACCTCAGCGGCGACCTCGTGCTCGTGAACGAGCGACGCGATGATGCGCTGGCGACTGCAACAACGCGTCTGCGTCTACAGCGTGTTCTTGAACCAGCAGCGTCGCAAGTGCATGTAGCTGCATTGCTGTCTTCCTCACAGACGAGCGCTGCCGTGACAGCTAACCACAGCACTGAGCTGAGCATAGTCTCAGACGAACTCCTGGCGCAGTTGCTCGACTACCCCGTAGCACTCAGTGCGTGTGACGCGTCCATGGTCGAGGTGCGCGTCGTGCAGTAGACCACGTAGTGCTCGTATTCTTGGAGCAACGCAAATTTGTTCTATTTGACTTGCACACACTTCGATCTGGCGCAGCATATGAACGCCACTGACATTGCTTGTCTTGCTTTGACTGTGTGTATCGGTGCGATTGCTATATGTACGCAGATTGGCTACGTGCTGACAACGGCACAAAACAACACGTGCGAGACAACACCGTCGCTGAAGTCACATCCACCGCATCCATCGCATGAGCCAGTGCTGCTGACGTCGTACTGCGCGCCAACTAACTCGAGTCAAGCAGACAATAGCAACCGCACTGCCGTCGATGCGCACTTTAAGCGCTATAAACAGCACATTGCATCAATCAGTGGCGGAGCGCTGCAACTGCGACTAGTACAGCAATGCCTCGCAAACAGTGAGCAGTAGTGTATTGAATGCTGTGGTCACACATTCGACCACCAGAACGAATGGAAACGGCTAGACATCATTCATCAATCTTCATTGCATAATGCCACATCCAATAACACAACGAACATTGCAACACGAGGCGCTGACTACAGTACGCTCACAAGAATGGTGTGTGGCCACACTGTGACACAGTAACACAGTCCTTCGAAGCAGATTGTGCGATCTTGTTATGTGTGTCAAAATGACTCGACATCTTCTGTACAGCAGTACTGCACCGGGGTACAGTACCCTACATAAACTACCACACACATTCGCACAATGATTCTGGGGTTACGCAAGTGCGTGTGGCAACTGCAGAGCACACCGCAAGGATGGTGGTACGATCCGAGATGTCCTCGTTACAGCAGAGCCCATAATGCCTGCGATTGAAGAGCCAGTTTGTAAATGGGACTTTGACTTGAGGTTGTCGACGACATCATACAATCTCATGCACATGTTACTTTCGTGATCCACTTGCATCACTAACAACAAAATCTTAATGTATACTACTGCGTAGTACTAGTCAAGACCCTGCTGCTCCGGAACAATACACCAGCTGCAGTAGCAGCTTAACCAGCGTGTTCAGCGTCCCGTTTAGCGACATTGATGACAGATACTGTACGCTCGTGCAACCGTATGTTTTGGCGCACATCGACAGACGCCTTAGCCGTGTTAGAGGTTGTTGTGTGTTGTGTGTGCTGCCTTAGTTCCCTCCTGTTCCCGCAAAAGTGAGTTTTTCGAAATGGATGTTCGGAAGTGCCAAATTGCACAGCCGACATGCTCCCGCCGCGTCGCACACTTCAATCTGCGGACAAGTGCACATACGGCAACTCTCGACTTGTGCAGGGCTGACCGGCAGACTACAAACAGCTCAATCCGTTTGCGCTCGATCAGGATGCGGCGACAACATCGAGCAGCAGCAGTGCTTTGGACACTTGCTGCCGCGACCGCGCTCTTCTCCGTCGGCGACGCGCTATCACTGGTCGGCGACGAAGATTCAAATCTACCCAGCGTCGGAAACCCGACGTCATGTCCGTCTGTGTTAACAAGCACGCTCACGTTCGCATGCGATGGAAAGTGCTCGGAATATGAAGCGTGCTACGCGTCGACAGCAGTGACCGACAGGAGTGGGTGCTACCGTCTTCAATGTCTGCCAGTCAATGTGACCTCGCAAGAAAACAAACCGGGCTTCACGGTTTTCATCCCGTTCGACGAAGCGACGCAAATGTTGTTCAAAAGCGCGCCGCCGCTAGCTTCCGAGACCGTTGCAGGCTCAGCGAAGCTAGGGGCAGTTCCATGGGTGAGCAACCTCGACGTCACGAAGATCGCGCCACTCAAACTTCGGTCGACAGCTTTCTACGTGTACGTGCACGCTGCTTGTACTCACGCTGGCTGTCTGCCAAATACACCAAAGCGTGCAGCGTGGAGCGTTGTCAACTACTCTCTCTCTCTCTCTCTTTCTCTCTCTCTCTCTCTCTCTCTCTCTCTCTTTCTCGCGCACTCACACAGCTGTACTGACGTTGCTGTACTGTGCTGTATTGATCGGCTTTAGGGAGATCCGCGGCGGTGACAAGTACGACGCGATCGCGAAAGGCTTCTAC
>JAADXH010000645.1:0-18868 GCA_023337595.1 Globisporangium camurandrum | reverse complement strand
TCGCCGTAGTCTTCATCAAGATCGCGCTCATTGCCACGATCAGCTCCGCCATACAGTAGACTTCAATCAGCCCTGTTCGACAGCCTCGAATTGTCGCTACAGCTCAAGCACCTGATCACTTGAAAGCAGAGGCGAGGGTGTTGGTCGGGTCAACTGTAGCAATAAAATATGACAACAGCAAAGGAAACCAAAGCAATGTTCTTGGACGGAGCTTTGAATGTAGGGCTGTCAAAGATGTACGATGCATTCCACTTCCGCTGAAGTGGCTACTGGTACTCAACGTCCCTCCTGTCGTACGATGCAAGCAGCATACGCGCGAAACGTTTCGAGGAATGCTGCATATTCTTGTTCCTCAAACGGCTCCGTTGCTCGATTGTACATGGTCTGGATGTCTACGTCCAAGACGTGTGGATAGTTGTCCTGGAGCCAGCAGACAATGTCCATGTCCATGTCGCCACCGACGAACACGCGCTCAATCGACTTGATAGTACATCCCTCGCCATTGTGATGCGCATGCAGAAACAGCAACAGCTCAAAGCATCCAGCAGCAGCAACGTTATCCATCATTGTTGGGCTACAACGAGCGCCACAATGCATGTAAAGATACCGGACAATGTCCAAGTGGCTGAGTCTCGCTGCTGTGTCAACTGTTGAAGTTGTCACCACATCGCTAGCGCTGCCAAAGCGCTCGTGCAGCCACTGGACGATGTGCACATGACCGCGTACTGCTGCTTCGTGGAGCAGATTTGGTACAACGTTCCCGTCTTTCATTTCCAAGTGCTCAAACAGCCACACAAGAACGTCGAGGTGACCATACTTAGCAGCTGCATGCACAGCACCGTCCGCTATTGTCATCCCCGAGTACGCAACGAGCCACTGGAGGCCTGTTAGCTGTCCTTTTGACGCTGCCACGATCAAGCTGTAGCATACGGCACTCTCCCTGCCGTCTTCCTGACGGACGCGCTCGGCGTGGAGCAAGTGCGCAAGGACCACGTGGCCGTTTCCAGCTGCCGCTGCGACCGCATCCTCGACGTCCTCTATATTGTAGCGCAAATTGTCACATGTTCGTTTCTTACGCGCGCCGCTCTCGTCGTTGTACCGTTTGTTCGCAAGCAGCAGCGTTACAACTGCTGTATGCCCGTTCGCTGCAGCGCTGACGAGTGCTCTTCTCATTGGTATGCATCTACACGTGGGTAGTAGCAGCGCAACAACGTCGACGTGGCCGTTTGTTGCCGCACGTTCGATTTCACGGGTGCACTCGGTGCGAAGAGTACCGGTCGAGTCATTCGCACATAGCCATGCGACGACACTGACGTCGCCACGCTCGGCTGCAGCCTCGAAGAGCGACCACTTTATGCCGTCATAGCCGTTTGCGAAGAGCCACTGGACGTTAGATAAGCTGACGCTAGCTTGCATACCGTAAAAACGCTCGCTTCTATCGATTCGGTAGTTGTGTGCGTGTAGGAACCTAACGACGTTGATGCGTCCTTGCGAGAGAGCGTTTTTGAACGCAGCCGCAATATAGCAGTTCGATAGCGTCGGTGTCGTTTCGAGGACCCACTTGATGATCGTGACGTCGCCACGCGTCGCTGCTGCAGTGAGCGCAGCGCTAAAGAAGTCAGGAGCAGCAGCAGCAGCAGATGTATGATATGCATGCCAGAGCCACTCAAGGACGTGTAGCTGCCCGCTCTGGGCGGCGCTGCCAACGACCCTTTCGCTGATGATCCGCTGCTTGTCAAAGTCGTCATCGCCACATTGCACAAAGAGCCACTCGAGCATCCGCACGTGTCCGTTTGCAGCAGCGCGGCACACACTCTCGGAGCTCCAGTCGTAGCAATGCTTGCAGCGCTGCACGAGCCACTCGTACACATGCACTTTGCCGAGCTCGACTGCAGCAGCGATTACTTCTAACGAGGAGCTGCGTAGGCACTCGTCTGTTGTAGCTGCATCCATACGCACTGCAAATGTACGCAGCGCATCGAGGAGAGCGAGGTCGTTTTCGTGGTGCACAGCGCATTCTAGCGCGTTCCTCACGATGTGTGCGATGTAATGTCGATCCGTGATGCGTTTTGCGGAGCTAGCACGGTCGTAATAGTCGTTCATCACGCGCTGCAGCAGCTGTATGTCGCCCACCTTGGTTGCAGTCACGATCGTGACATGCTGCGTCGGGTCGATGAAGCTGCTGAGTAACGCAGCGAGCGTATCGTCGACATCAAGTCGGTGGCGCGTCACAAACCGCACTGCTGTGAGTGGCGCGGTGCGATCTGCATGCGCACTTGTGCCGCGTGCAAGTGCACCAGTAGTAGCTGCTGCTTTCTCCTCCATGATGCTGCTCGTCGATCGTCGCGGTCGAGCACTTATTTGTTGTTGTTGTGACTATCATTTTTTTTAGTGCATTTTGCTGTCCAAATTTTCTGGTATCAAACTTTTGGTGCATTTGCTGTCCAAATTTTATGGTATCAAATTTTGTCGCACTTTTGCATCCTCAACGAGCCATTTTCTATTGTGAAGTTGTCGCACCAGTACAGATTCGGGGGTCATCTAAAAAGTGCGACAACCTGACAAAAGAAAATGGCTCGTTGAGGAGACAAAAGTGCGACAACTAGGTTATGTCACTATCGCTTAACAATGCAATTTTCCGATCTGAAAGAAGCTTTCATAGTTTGTAAGGAAACTTCCTCGAAATGCATAGTTTAGAAGATGTGACTCCTGGAATGCATACTTCTTGTATTTCATATCATACCGGCGAAGAGCCGCGAAAACAGACACGACACGTTACGGTAATGCTTGCGATGAATCCTTATACACCCCATTCCAAACAAAGAAGTATAACATAGCATACAGAAATTGTGCCATAAACCCATAATAAACTCTATAGTCTTTGATTCTTTTGAAGATAAGTTCGTCTCATCAAACAATTTGATTCATGTGCAGAAATCTGCTTGAATGGGTGCCATAAGCCACAACAGCGGCAAACATGCACACTTCTCATTTCGAATACCAACATCACATCTCCCACATCAACAAATAATAGCAATTCAATCGTTCAATATTAATGTCAAGCTATATGCATAAAACGGTGCGGCATTAAATACCTTGTAGTAAAATCGTGCTAAAGCAATGTGATGGTACGTTTTGTCCTGTATATCTGTTGTTTTATGATGTTTTGTGTGTTGGTGATGTAGTATACATAGTGAAGTGATGCATTATTACATAAATTGACTCATACACATATATAAAAATTGTCTCACTAAGTACCAGTGCAGCATCGTGCTCGCATCACTCATTTGCGAGATGCCCGGCTGCGCTCTCGGTCGAGATACACTTGCTCGTGTTGCACGTCAGCTTCAAGTCCACTCCGCAGCCGAATACCGCATGTTGCAGAGCACTGAAGAACTGTCGCTCTCACTTGTAAGTAAAATTGAACGTCCGGTAGAGTGTGTCTACTGTAAGAGCTGAATTTCCCATCGCACTAATATGTTTGAGTCCCGCACAAGAACTACCTACTATGGGAGGAAGAAAATCGACTCGCAACAGCAGCATGAACGTAAGCGTGCGCAGCAGCCGCACCGATCGAGATGCCATAGACGTCACTGTTCCGCCGACTTGCATGAAGAAAGCTGGCAATCCTCACAAGATTTCATATCCCATCCAGATGCTACACACAAACAACGTCGTCTTGCATTTTGCCACATTCACGTTTATTCAACAGCGATGCACTTCCGTGACATGTACAATTGCGCACACGTGAACGAGACTCTTTTGTGTGTGTACGGAGATTACGTTTCGTTGCGTATCACTACTGTACATAGACATTCCATCCCATAGCGTACAAAGCCGTCGATGCTTATATCAGCTCGCTTCTGGCAACCGCGTGTCCATATTGCGTGTAAATCGTTTCTTAATCAACAAATAACTTTCGCGGTTTAGTATATTCTTAAGATTAGATGTTTAACATCTCTTTATTGCGTCGTTTAAATAGGTTGAATATCACGTCGCTGGGGGACAAATGATTCCATATCATAGAGTTTATCCAATTTTGTTTTGATGAAGCCATCTATTACGTACGAATATTCTGTTATTTTCCATTCACAACTCCACGCACGCATATATCCATGGACTCTTACAATAAACAACGGCATTTGCAGCATCCGCACCACAATATACCTTGAACTCATTTCGCTTGAACTGTTTGGCAGTGTTCGAGCAGTCGTTCTATGAAATCCCAAGCGAATATGTAGATTTGAAATCATGAAATAGTAAGTTGTGTGATTAAATTTCGGCTACTCCATTCAAAAACTAACCATGACAGGACGCTGTACATCAATTTAATTATGGACAAGGAATAAGTAAAGACATGTTTTACAACAGTTATGTCGAATATAGTAAAACATCAAACAACTACCGAGGAGCAAGCAATATATGCAAAACGTGAGACCTCAAAACGATATGCTTTGAAGCAGGTTGAAAGAATGCACTAAAATCGATGATAAATAAAAATGAGACGCTTATACGTTTAATCGAATTTAATTAAAACAGACTACAAGAATACGCTTTCATCAAATATTCTACCAATGAATGTCGCAACTTTAACCGGCTACCTTACTTGGTATGTATATATACTTATGGTGTGCTCATTAAGTGTCTCTAGGCTAGTTTGGCTCTAGCTAGTTGTTTCATACATGTATTAGCAAATGTACATTTACGTAGAAAGTGTGGTAGAAATCGTTATATTCAGAAACGCTGTATCAATATACATATACTTAATGTATTACGTACGCCAGTAATGTAGTTTGACAACTGCATTGGTTGATATGGATAAAACGGCCGGGTAAAACGCAGAGCAGGACCAATTCAAAGCTGCAAGATATTTTGTATTGCTGATCTATTGGGTGAGGTTCCTACTGTACGACTTGAATGACATCGACGATGAAACAGCTCGTCGATTAGCTGACAGTCCTATCAAACAATGGTATATTGTGCTATTGAAGTGTTCTATGACCTTCGTGTACCACACGTCTAGGTATATACTTGTCAATACACAAGTAATATCGTTTATGCAGTGTAAACGTTAGAATAGACGCAGTCATATATTTATATACATTATTATCGACGTATAACTCCAATTGACAGCACACAAACACTTCGCGGAGCTGTACGTGCTGTTCGAGTGATAGGATGTATTTCTCTATTATGAAAGCACATGCGAATCAATTTTGTTGCGGTGTCTGCATGAAGAAACAGTGTTACGCAATGAATTTCAACTTTATAGGAAAATACAACGGATGTGTGTTCATTAGCGCGGTTCTTTTATGTAAATCATAAATGGGTACTGTCAACCCCGTACTGTAGTTATATGCGTGTGTATAATTTTCTTAGCTAGTTTCGGACTTCGTCTAAATTGACTGATGTGTTAGCAAGTGTTTTAAATTGACACATTTAGAGAAGACTTCGTTATATGAATACTTGAACGCTATAAAACTCAGGTATGGCATGTACTTAAGTACAATAGTAGCTGAATAATCTTTATCAATATTTAGCTTAATGTAATGAAAATGGTCGCATAAACAGCATATCCGGACCACTTTGCAGATGCAACATATTTTGAGTGTTGTTCGAGTGGTCAAGACGTTCGAGGCGCTGCATGGCAGCATTGATGGACAGATTCGTTAATCTGTCAGTAGACCAATCAAATGCCATATAGCAAATTTACATTACTGGAGTGCTCGAAGTCCAATTTGCACAACACAAGAAGTTAAATAATTGTTGTTTTTCTAATAGAAACTCTATTCTAGTTGATGTGGATCTTCAATAGTAGTAGCACACAAACAGTGGTCGTATCAAAATGGTACCTTATACTTGACCGCTGTTACTAATTCATTTCTCGACTTCAAAATTAATTCATACTCGTTACCTTACTTAACAAAATGTCAAGCTAAGGTATACCTTATATGAATCCACTTCAGTCTCTATCGTCGCAACGAAGATAACGGTCTCAGTAACAACCTGCATGCGCTTGCTGCGCGCCACTGCGCGCTGCTTCGTCTTGGCCACAGACCTGCAGCTCCACCTGCCGGATGCGTTGTCACTCTTGAGATGCTGTCTTGCAGCAACCTGTCAAACTCGACCAGCAACATTCGACCCTCCTATCATGCTGCTGCCTCCCAGACTACCAAGTCTGTGCGGTCGATGTGGTCGTTGCGCAATACTGTATAATGATGTGCAAATCACAACAGTTACCACTAAGCACCAGCTGAGTAGTGTTGATGACGGTGAAGAGCGACGTTCCTACTGCTTGATGCTTCGCATTTCCACGACGCGCGAGCCGAAGCAGCAGGACGGAACTGACGATGATGTAATGTCACCCTGCGCTGCAGCTCTTGGCAAAGCAAGCATAGCAGTATGTCCTGATAAATCGATCTAGAGTGTGTGCGCTATGATCGAGAAACACCGCTGTGAAAAGAGAAATATGATTCCTCAACATCGCTTACGCTCCGCTTCTGCAACGTGACATTTCTTCACCGTGCGTGGCGCCAGCACTTAGCAAGCGACGAGAGAGCGTTGCTCGCTGCGCAGCAGCAGTCGGATTATCATCTATGCGTGGAAGCGCAAGACGAGTTCTCGATTGTCTACTTCTCATTGCAGGATCCAGAACTTCGTGCCGCACCTTTTGGTCCGCACTTGGCTACTCTTTGACTAGTGTCAGCGTCCGACAGACGACGAACGTGCGGACGCAAAGGCTACAGTACTCGGTGCACAAAGTTAAAATGTTGGTGCAGAATATTTGAAGCAAATTCACAGTTTAAAAATAAGTATGATCCATTTTAGATGTTGAGTAAAGGAGTTGAAAAAATTGTCAAGTATGAGTGACCATTTTGATACGATCCCCAAACACAAGCAGTATAGAAGGTGGCCAGTCCAACATTGCAAGACAACTCACAACTTACTTGTACTTGCAGATATTGTATATTGTACTGTATGTACTTGTGTCTAATGGACGCGCAAATGCCGAAAGCGGATAAATGTAACAAACATGGCGCATACGATCAAAACAATTTATTCGATCTGCTGTACGTTGATATAAGTAGAAATAATATACTTTACTTGATCTTTGCCGTCGATATTTCAGAGCTTCAAGGTATTAAGCAGTGACGAAATCCTCAAGATTGCACGACTTAAAAATATCACGAATTATGAATCTTTAAATTTCTTAGTGCATTCAATACAAATAGTCTACTAGAGAGTAGCACTTAGAAATACATCACGACTTAGAGAAACATCACGAAATGTGAAACTTTCGAACAGTTAATGCTATAATATAAATAGTCTACTAGAGAATAGCGCCATTAATATTGGTGACCTGCTCCGTACACATATATCTATGTATTTATATTTCTCTATGCTACCTTGGTACTAGCTACATATTTAATACTTCCAACCCGGATACTTTTGCATCCACTAAAGCTCAAAATGGTCGTACATAGAAAAAGGTCAGGTCCGCTTTGCTGTTGCAACGTATTTTGCATTTTGGGCGAGAGGGCAAGATCTTCAAGGCACATCGTGACAGCAACTATGAACCATTCGTCGATGTGTCAATAGCCCAATCAAAGATGTGGCTTCAACGTAGAACAAAGTAATATACTGTATTCATTTTATTAGACCTGAAGACTTCTTGGAACGGACAGTAGGCATTCAGCCAAGTGCGTACGATGTTTATGTGTGACTTCTTCGTGCAGACAAATTCAACTCATTTGTTTTTGTTAAGCAAGATCATCGTAATTATCAATGCCCTCGAAGTGACTGGAATATGTAATGGACAAACAACCGAAATTGTTGATAGATTTGCTTTACAACTCGTTCGAGTTTGGGCTGGATGTTGATGGCGTATCGAAGATGAAAAATACGTATGTAATTTGTTTTTTTCTTCTCTTTCCGATGTCATAAATATTCTATAAATACCGGTATCTCCACTAGTGACGGCCGACAAACGCAGACCAATTTTGCAACTGCAACGTACTTGAACAGCAGTACGGGTGCCGTTCGAGGCAACCGCAACAAAACGCAGCCATAGCGGCATCAATGAGCCAGGCCAGCACTGCGAGTAGTGATGCACATATAGACGAAGCGCTGTTGCTGGAAGAGACCGAAGAGCTGCTCAATTGCCTCGATCCGTCAGCATTCATCCTTGTACTGCCAACAGCAGTGGCGACAGCGTCAACACAGTCCTTTGCATCAACAGTAGATGTCACTGCATCGTTGTCGACACCACCGTCATGCACTATTACAGTGCCTCGAAAACCTCGTGGTCGGCGCTCGTGGAAGTCAAACGCAATGCGCAATCCGTCGCGCGAGCGATTGCAGGTGGAACTGGAAGCGCTGCGCCAGCAAGCGAGTGCGCTCGAAGTCGAACTCACGCTTGCACGGCGCCACGAACACGCACTTGCACAGAATCAACACTTGGTGCTGCCCAAGTGGGAGGCCATCGCCAAGTGGCAGCGCACTGCTCGCCATACAACCGAAAGCGAGAACCAGCGTTTGCGCACACTCGTCGACAGCCAGCGGGGCTTTGTTGTCCAGCTCCAGCTTGCGTGGCATCGGTGGCAGCGTTTGGCACTCCCACATCCACGCAGCGCCGTTGCAAGCGCGACGGTGCGCTTCACTGAAAACGATCCTGCGATCTTCGCAATGCTCGCAGCGTCGATCGACCTCGAGTACTTGCGCATGCGCGACGTGTTTGCAAGCGCTGGGTTGCTCCAACGCGGCCTCGCGCCATCGTCGAGCCAAGCAGTGCGAACGCGCATCCTCCCAAGCGGCGAGGCCGTACCAGTGCTCGAGATCGGCGCCGTCACTAGCGACCCGTACGACCACAATCTGATCGCGCGAGCGTCGTGGCAATGCGTCCAGCGCCAGGGCTCAGCGACCAACCGCGTGCTATTCACGAACCTGCCAGCCGCATCTGCAATGCCAGATGTCGTGTGCGTCAAGTCACGTGCTCCGAACGTCCGCAATCGCGGCGAGCGCATCGCGATGATCGAAGAGCTGAACGTCACGAAGCGCTTTGTGGCGCACGACCACACTGCGTACGTCTGGCGCAGCACGACGCGCAAAGTCGCGTCTGGAGAGAACGACGACACCAACGATCGCAACGACGCGTTCATTGACGAAACTGGGTGGGTCATGGTCCAGGACGCTGCGTTGTTTGCTCCTTCAGCTGCAAGCAGCAGAAGCCGCAGTGTTACGGTCACGTGCCTCCAGCTCGAACCCAAGCGCGTGCACCGGTCGACGCTCGTAGCCGGGGAAGCAGCGACGCGCGATCCGTTTGCGGATGTCGTGCTGGATAGCTGGCAGTCGGATGTCGACGACATTAGCGCGATGGTCGAAGAGCTGCTGCTTGACGCAGCAGGCGATGGCGACAGCACGCAGGCAGCAGACGACTTGTAGTGGACCAAACAACACAATAATACAATAGTACATGCATCCATCCATTCGCGCTTGCTGTCAACTACATGATACACTCGTTACGTCGTCCTCCTCCTTCCTTTCCCTTCCTGTCTCCTACCTACGCCCTTTCGCCTCCGATCGACAGACTCATGCAAACGACGACGCACGCGTCCGCTTCGCTCCTTCATCAGTCGCTGCGACGTCGGCTTCCAGCAACGCGCGTTCGAGCAAGACGCGCTTGTAGTCGTGCGGCATGACGCGCACAAACTTCCCGACCGAGTGCGTGTCCCACTCGTTCAACACCCGCTGTCCTTTGACCGACTGCGTGCGCGCAACATGTTCCTCCACGAGCGCTTTGAGCTCTGCAACTTCCGCCGCGGACGCTTCTTCGAGCAGCGGCGTGACGCCGACCATCCCCATGTTGCACTGGTCAATAAACCGCGCGTCCTCGTCCAAAACGTACGCAATGCCGCCCGACATCCCGGCCGCAAAGTTCCGCCCGGTCGGTCCCAACACAACGACGCGGCCGCCGGTCATGTACTCACACCCGTGGTCACCGACGCCTTCGACGACAGCGCGGACGCCGGAATTGCGGACGCCAAAGCGCTCGCCGGCCTTGCCAGCAAAGAACGCGCTGCCGCTCGTGGCGCCATACAGCACAGCATTCCCAACAATCACGTTCGCTTCGTCGGCTGCATCTACAAAGTCTGGACTCGGGAACACGGCGACCGAGCCGCCAGACAGCGCTTTACCGACATAGTCGTTCGAGTCGCCCTCCAAGTCCAACCGGATGCCTTTTGCCAACCCAAACGCCAAGCTCTGGCCACCGTGACCAGTCAGTTGCAAGTGGATCGTGCCGTCTGGCAACCCATTCGCGCCATAGCGCTTGCAGACTTCGTGCGACAGCGTTGCGCCGAGCGTTCGGTGCAAATTCGTGACGGCGCTCGTAATCACAACTGGCTTGAGCGACTCGAGCGCCGGTGCCGCTTGGTGGATAAATTGCATATCGATCGCTTCGTGGACAAAATGTTCCTGCGCGCGCTCTTTCTTGACACCCGCCTTGTCGTTCAGCGTCGACGCATTCACGAGCAGTGGCGACAGGTCGAGCTTTGCGCTCTTGTAGTGCAACGCAGTTGGATCGACGTGCAACAAATCCGCGCGGCCAATCAACTCGTCGAGATGCGTCACGCCCAATCGTTGCATGTACTGCTGCACTTCTTCCGCCAATAAGAACATAAAGTTCATCACATGCTCTGGCTTGCCGGCAAACTTCTTCCGCAGCTCTTCGTCCTGCGTCGCGACGCCGACGGGGCACGTATTCAAGTGACACTTGCGCATCATGATACACCCCAATGCAATCAACGGACCAGTTGCAAATCCAAACTCCTCAGCACCGAGTAACGCAGCAATCACGACGTCGCGACCGGTTTTCAATTGCCCATCGGTCTGCAATCGGACGCGCGACCGCAAATCGTTCAACACGAGCGTCTGCTGCGTCTCGGCCAAGCCCAATTCCCACGGCAAGCCGCCGTTCTTGACGCCGGTCCAGCTCGACGCACCGGTGCCGCCGTCATGGCCAGAGATCGTAATGTGGTCGGCTTTTGCTTTTGCGACGCCAGTGGCAACGACACCGACGCCAACTTCGCTGACCAACTTGACGCTGATCTCGGCTGCTGGATTTGCATGCTTGAGGTCGTGGATCAACTGGGCGAGGTCCTCGATCGAGTAAATGTCGTGATGCGGCGGCGGTGAGATGAGCCCGACGCCCGGCGTCGTGTGGCGCATCGACCCAATGTACTCGCTGACTTTATGGCCTGGGAGTTCGCCGCCTTCACCGGGCTTCGCGCCTTGCGCCATCTTGATCTGGAGTTGATCTGCGTTCGTCAAGTAGTTCATCGTAACGCCAAAGCGACCGGACGCGACCTGTTTGATCGCCGACCGCTTGAGGTTTGGCGCATCGCCAGGGGTTGTAAACCGGCGGACGTCTTCGCCGCCTTCGCCCGTGTTACTGCGTCCGCCGATCGAGTTCATGGCAATTGCCAGCGCTTCGTGCGTCTCCTGCGAGATGCTCCCGAGGCTCATGGCACCAGTATTGAACCGCTTGACAATGTCCGCGACGCTCTCCATTGCTTCTAGAGGTGGCTGTTGGTCCTCCTCGACAAACTTGAAGTCCAACAGACCACGTAGGTTCACCCGCCGACACAGTTCGTTCGTCTCTTTGACATAAACAGCGTACGCGTCTCTCGAGTTCTCCCGCGCAGCGCGTTGCAACGCAACGATGTTCTTCGGGGAGTTGTAATGCACTTCTGCGTCGTTCCGAAAGTTGTAGCTCCCCGGATTGCGGATCAGTGGCGGCAGATCCGAATGCGACGGGTACCCGGCTTCATGGAAGCGCGAGATGTCAGTATACAGCGCTTCAAAGTCCGTGCCTTGGATTCTAGAGGTTGTGCCTTCAAAGCACATGCTGATGATATCTTCCCCCAAACCGACGGCCTCAAACACCTGCGCGCCTTTGTACGACTGCAACGTTGAAATCCCCATCTTGCTCATGACTTTCAAGATACCTTTCCCAACAGCGGCCTTGTATTGCGCAAACACGTGGTCGTTCGTCAAATCTGCTTTCGCATGTGCTTTCACAAGTCCATCGTCGTGCATCTTCGCGAGTGCTTTCTCAGCCATGTACGGATTGATCGCATCGGCGCCAAACCCGAGGAGCGTACAGAAATCGTGCACTTCCTTTGCGTCGCCGCACTCGCTAAACAGCGCGACGCTCGTACGTTGCTGCGTCCGCAACAGATGCTGATGGACAGCGCCAACTGCTAACAACGACGGTACCGGGTATCGCCCGACGCCAGCTAATGCGTCCGACAAGACGAGGATCGGCGTCCGGCCACTGCGCATTGCGTCAGTTGCTTCTTCACACAGTCTGTAAAGCGCATCGACCAAGCCGCGCGGTCCGCTCTTGGCTGGAAACGTTGCATCCAACACGATCGGTACCCAATCGGCGTGTGTCGTCGCTTTCAGCGCATTCATCTCCCGCGTTGACAGCACTGGATGGTCGACCAACAACCGCTTTGCGTGGCTCGCAGTTGCATCTAGAATGTTGCCCTCTGGGCCGACGGGACACACGAGACTCATGACCAACTCCTCTCGAATTGGATCGATCGGTGGGTTCGTCACTTGCGCAAACAGCTGCTTGAAATATTCAAATGGCAACTTTGGTTGTTCCGACAAGACTGCAAGCGGTGCGTCGTTCCCCATACTCCCAAGCGCTTCTTTGCCCGTAATCCCCATCGGCATCATCAACAGATCCATCGTCTCGGTCGTAAACCCAAACATGTTGAGGCGTCGATTGATTTCCGTCGAGTTCGTGCGGCGCTTTTGTTTCACCGGCTCTTTCACAGGCGACGGACTGTTCGTGAGTTCCGACAGCGACACGAGGTTCGCGTCGAGCCATTGCTTGAACGGTCTGCTGGACGCAACGCTGCGCTTCACTTCTTCGTCTGCAACGATCCGTCCTTCGCTGAAATCCACTAAAAACATCTTCCCTGGCTCCAACCGACGCTTCAATTTGATCTCTTTCTCATCGAGATGCTCCAAGACGCCAATCTCACTCGACAACACAACGTGGTCGTCGTGCGTCACGTAATACCGAGAAGGGCGCAAGCCATTTCGATCGAGCGTCGCGCCAATGTACTTGCCGTCAGTAAACGCCATCATCGCTGGGCCGTCCCACGGTTCCATCAAACAGCTCTGGTACTTGTACATGTCCTTTTTCTGTTGATCGATCTGCGCATCATTCTGCCAGGCTTCTGGGATCATCATCATCATCGCTTCTGGCAATGATCGGTTGCACGAACTGGCTTTCGTGATCATTTCCAACACGGCATCGAAATTCCCAGAATCGGATTTCAAATCCGAACATACGGGCAAGAGATCGGACGTTCGAGTTCCATAGTACGACGAATGCAACGTACCACCGCGTGCAAACATCCAGTTCTTGTTGCCACGAAGCGTATTGATCTCGCCATTGTGGCACATGATCCGATTCGGCTGCGCGCGGTCCCATGACGGGAACGTATTCGTTGAAAAGCGCGAGTGGACCAACGCGACGTACGATGCAAAGTCCGAAGCGGCCAAGTCGTCGTAGTACGCGTAGAGCTGTTCGGGCGTCAATTGGCCCTTGTACGTGATCGTTCGATTCGATAACGAACAGACGTAAAAGTCAGAGAATTTCTTCTCGTTCACTGCAGTGACGAGCGACCGCAAGCGCAGCAGTTCCTTCTCAAAGTCATCGCTTGTCAACGGTGTCGCGCGATTGTTCACGACCAGCACTTGCTCGACGTGCGGCTCGGACGCCAGCGACGTTGCACCTAACGACGTCGACGTCGTTGGGACGTGTCGCCAACCGACGACGCGCAAGCCCATCGTGTCAGCAATGTCGTCAAACGTCTGCTTGCAGTTCGGGATCGACTCGGTCGCGCTCTTGTTGAAAAACACGTTCCCGACCGCGTACGACTCGGGGGCGAAGCTGTCGGCGGCGGCCAGAGCAGCAGCTGCAGCACCAAACTGTCCGTCGCGTGCGACGCGCTGCATGAATGCATGTGGGATGCCGAGCAACATACCAGCGCCGTCGCCGGATGCAGGGTCGCACCCACAGCCGCCGCGGTGCGACATGCGCACGAGCATCTCGTTCGCTTGGACGACGACTTTGCGCGACGGTTTCTTCTTGAGCTGTGCGATCATGCCGACGCCGCAGTTGTCGCGCTCCATTGCTTGGCGGTACAGTCCCTTTTGCTCAAATAGCGCACGCTTGTCTGCGCCTGGACCGGGGATCGTCCTAAACGACCGCGTGAAGATACCAGCGAGTCCATTTGCGTGGCTCGCAAGTGGCAGTCCTGATGACGACGACGACGACGAGGTGGTCGTAGCGGCAGTCGCGAGTGCAGGCTGGCGGCGCTGCAGCAGGATGTTCTTGCTGCCACTGGTGGCGTGCCGTCCAGCCACCGTGGCGGCGCTGGCGGAGGAGGAGCTCCGGTGGATGCGAAACATCCTGTGGCGCAAGTTTGGAAATGAGTGTGCAAAGTGCCGCGTCCGTCGAGTTGCAATGTTTTTTGCTGTGGGCGACGAGAACAAGATTTGAGTCCAAAAAGTTTTGCCAAACAGCGAAGTGGTAGAGTGACGCAGACACACCAAGCAGCAAAAAGTGCTGTACTTGGAAATTGTATCGCGTTTATCGGCGTTGCAAGATGCTGAAGTGAACATCTGGGATGATGAGCAAAAAGCCCAATGGATCTCTCGACGTCACCACACTCATCCTTTCACACGTTTGGTTTAGTGAACATCACGGCAGGCAGCGTCGCGACAGTGCAACCTTGCTTACACCAGCGAGAAAGGTCTGCTTGGGGAGCATGGGCAATGCCAGCATAGTCTTGTCTGTCTTGCCATTCTGTTGTCATGGCAAACTTGTTTTCGGCAAGATCGGCGGAATTGGGCAAACTGAAGTTTTGACATGTGCGAGAAAAGAAAGCACACATTGGAGCTCTTGGAGACTTTACTGTATGCCATATGACAGTTTTGTTTGTGCAAACACCTTTTGTCCTTTTTTGTGTGCAATTGCAAACACGAAATGTGTTGCATCGACAAGTATGGTGGTGCTCTCGCCGACGCTGCGGACGCGAGTTCACGAACGCGATTTGCGTGCTACCAACATGGACTGCATGTGAGCATGGACTGGGGTTGACTCGATTTGCTGCATGAGCGCGTGGATCACATCCGTTTTGTCGTGGCTACACGCTTGCTGGATCCACATAAATCGTCAGCAGATACGTTGTGCACACCTCGCATCGACCACAACAGCAGCAAGACACCGCGATGCTCATGTCAATGACCCTGGTCGCTACAACTAAGCTACAGCACTTGCAGCAGCAGCTCTCTCCTGCATTCGATTCGTGTGACAAAAGAGCAAACAACATGCAAGCAAAGCAGGTAGCTCGCTTCCCTAGATCGCATCACTCGCAACTTCGACGACGAGTCGCACTGATCAGTCGCACACACGACCTTTTGCATGTTGCAAGTGCCAAGCGTAACATGAAGCAATCCTAGAGGTCCATGACAACACCAACAACAACTTCGGCCTCAGGCAAACAAGCAAGCAGCAGCAGACAATCTGAATCACCAGCTCGCCTACAACAGACTCCACAAGCACATCGCAAGACGCTACTGATCGCGGCCACCATCATCATCACACAATCTGCGACAACTTCGACAACAGCAAGCACACCAACGACGACGACAACTTCACTGTGAAAGAGCTATGCAGCCGTTCATCCCACCGACACCCGGGTACAAGCGCGACGAGGAGTCGCCGATGATGACACCGACGCCAGCATATGCAGGCGTTGACCCGAACGGCCTCGTCGTGGGCAAGTGGAAGACCGGACTCTTCATGTGCACATCTGCGTGCATCCCAAACGGTACGCATGCGCATCGGTGCTACTGTGCTACTGTGTGGACCGTGATGGTGCGAACAGCGTTGCCTTACACAATTCGCTATCATCCCACTTGCTTTTTTAATCGCAACAGGCTGCATGGCGTTTCTCTGTCCGGGCGTGTCGCTCGCACAGATCACTGCGCGCCTCGGTCTCGTGCAGTACTTTGCGGTCGTTGGTGCATTCGTCGTGTTGTGGATCCTCGCGATCATCGCTGCAGCAACCGAAGACGACGTCGCGATCACGCTCGCTGTCATCGCGTCCGTGCTGTTTGCGCTCTTCGTCGCGCGCATTCGGTCGCGCCTGCGCTTCTTGTTTTCGATCCACGGGTCCGTGCTTGAAGATCTCTTCACGGCGTTCGCCTGTGGCTGGTGCGCAATCGCACAGATGGCGACGCACGCCGAGTCGTACGAAGCTGGTTCGTGTGCGCTTTTGCCACGCGCGACGCTCCAGGGCTACACGTTTGGTTAAAAATGAGCAAGAGAGAGAGAGAGAGAGAGAGAGTGAGCCAGAGCAAGAACGAGAGAGCCAGCGCGTAAAGGAATGATATACATGTAATACATCCACAAGCCATTCGACTGTTGTTTCGATTAGTTGGGTGCCGTATTCTCTGGCTCTGTAAACAGCCACTGCTCGAACGACTGACGGACCGATAGCTTCTGTTTCTGTCGACTGCTTCCTCCACTACTACTTCCAACTGGCTTCTTTGCGCGACGCCGTTCACTCGCAGTCAGTCCAGAATGCAGCGGTTGCTTGAATATAAAGTTCGTACTACTGCTTGTGGCAGGTGCTGCAGTCGAAGCAAATGGATTCGATGCCGCGCTTGGCGTCGGATTGTGTTTTGCATGCGACGACGACGGCAAGAGCCAGTTCGCAAGCTTGTGGCTGAACGACACAGTCGGTGCGTGTGCGGACGCTTGGGACGACGAAGCGCCTGCTGTTGTAATGCGCTGACGTTTCGATCGATGGCCATCGCCTGCTTCTACTGCGTCAATCGTTGCTGCGTCTGCTGGTGTTGCTGGTGCAAACTCGACGTGCTCTCGCTTTCGTGCTGCGACAAAGTGCGGATTCGTGTACTGATGCGGATGCAACGGCGCTGCTGGCGCTCGTGCTGGGAACGTCGCAACGGCGTCAAACCGACGCGACGTTGAGCGTTCGTTGCTGGAAGTTGCTGGGAGCGTCACTTCTTTCCCTATCAGTGGATTGCGTGGTGCCTGGTGACAGAATGGGAGAGAGAGAGAGAGAGCCAGTGAGCAGATTGAAAAATGAGCCAGTGCGTCAATCGAAAAAGCGTCAGTGTGGGATATATATACGCGTACAAAGTGATCGTTGCGAGTAGCTGTTGCCGTCGTACGTGGTGAGAACAGTCGCTGGCGCTCGGCAAAGCTATGAAGTTCGCGCAGTTGATTTTGCAGCAACAACCGCTCGTGCTCGAGTGCCGAGAGCTGTTTGCAATACAATGCATGAGTCACTTGTACGTAAGACGTATATGTGTACATAAAACGTACATGCGAGCGACGGAAACGACAACTGAGCTGCACGTCACTTCCAATCGGTTGATTCTCGCGCGTGAGTGGATGCCACGACACATTGACGCGCTGGTCTTGTAGCAATGCAAGCGGCAGTTGGAGCAAACCAACGAGCAGGTCTTTGCCAATGCGTTCGTCCTGCATAAGCTCGACGACGAGCACTGCGCCAATGTGCGCGACGGAGCGGAATGAAAACGATTCGTGCCATCTGCAGGTGTGGATAATGAGTGTGTGTGTGTGTACGTGTGCTGTATAGATTCAATTATACGCACTGTGGAGCAGTTGCAATGTCGATCTTGCGCGTGCACTGCAGTGCTTCTGTGTGTGTGCTACGCGGCTCGAGCCATGCGCGCACGTAGGTGGTTTTGCCTACGAAAGACAAGCAACACACGTCGATCAGCAGGACGATAGACAAAGCAGACGCTTAGTGCTGCTCCTGCTGCTGCCAGCAGGTGTACAACCGCAAATCCAAACGCAAGCCATGCAAGTAGATGCGCGTGGTCGCACCCGAGAGAAAGCCGGTGCTAAACTGCACGTTGCGCGCGCCACCAACTTGGACGTCGAGCACTGCGACGCTCCGGCCGGTCGCAATGTCCTCGTCGACGCCGAGGTCAGTGTTGTAGCGCTGGTACGGCTGCAGTGCACGCAGCTCGGCGCACTTTGCATCGAGGCTCTGCTGGAGGCGCGCGATGCGGGCGTCGACGTTCTCGACCGCGCTCATGTCGTCGAGTGCGGAGTTGCTGTAAAGGCAAGTGCGACGTGGATATTCAGCAATTTGTTTTGCGTCTCTTTCGCAAGTCAGTCAAATGTTAACAATCTTAGGCAAAAATAACCTGAGCAAACTAATAATTGGCGGAACAAACTAATGGGTTCATTACATTCTTGGAATAGATAACCGTTTACATCAGCGTGGGTGTTGTGTGGGTATACTGCAGCGCCATCTTTCATTGTACACCCGACTGGAATTTATAAACACGACGCGTATATAGTATTGTATATACAACGTATGCGCAGCTTCACACATAGAATATAATGAAAGTCGTTCTACTTTCAGTATATCGACGTCAACAATTGCAGCGTTATATTTTGCGGCGACAAACCCTATATAACGTATTTCTCCAAATAGAAGCCCATTACCAAATAGTGCCCCGCAGCAATCGAAACAGGGCACTATAAAAATAGAAGCCCTATCCAATTAAAGTCCCATTTTATCCCTTATACTAGCCTATTCAAATAAAAGCATGCAGTTCTCTCCATCAGCAGATTTGAATGGCTGTGTGAGGCTGGATAAGAGGCAATCGACACTTGTTGCTCATTTTCAAAGATGACAACGCGCAAGAACATCCCGCTCACCTCCAAGAAAGAAGCAATCCAGTGGATCGCCACACAAGGAAACGGCATTCCAAC
>JAADXH010000644.1:0-18874 GCA_023337595.1 Globisporangium camurandrum | reverse complement strand
TACAGTACAACTAAGGCACTCGCAAAACGTGCAAATTGTGCACGTAACTGTTCCGCGACAACACTCATGAATTCGTATTACGTCTGTTATGAATCTTGTCAGTCGCGTACGTGAAGATAGCGTGAATTAACAGTATAAAGTATGTTACTGTATCAACAAACTCACAATTGCATCATTGCACGCCGTCTCTTCTTTCATTGCATTGTTCCCTCCTGTCACTTTGTAACTGGCACGAGTTTCCCACTCACGGCATCGACTGTAAACTCCTGGTCGAGCTGCGCGACGACGTGTTCGTACGCTCGTGCGTCGGGGTTGAAGTGGCACACTTGCTCAAACACTGCCTCCTGCATTGCTTGCTTGGTCGCCGCAACGCGCTCGTGCGAATCGTCAATCCCGCCCACAAACGTATCTTCTGCTTCTTCGCGTGCGTCGTACAGCATCGCATTCGTGCTCTGGGCATTGCCGTCGCCGTCGCGCTCCGCGACCGACGACCGGAACGCTTCCATCAAGTACGGATGCCGCAAGGCTTCCGCTGCAGTGAGACGCTTCCGCGGGTCCATGACGAGCAACTTCTCGAGCAAGTCGAGTGCGTCGGTGTTTGCGCTCGGGTACAGCGCACGAAATGGAATCGTTGGTCGCCGACGTTGTCGCATCAACCACTTTTGCGCCGGTGCGTTCCACACGTGCGCTGTAAACGTCGAGGGCGGCGTCCCGAGCACGTCCAAGATCTTACTCAGTTGGTTTGTCGTGCTCGAGCCGGGAAAGAGTGGCTTGCGACCGAGCAACTCGGCCAAGATGCACCCCGCGCTCCACACGTCCGATGGTTTGTCGTACCGGCAGCCGTCCAACAGAATCTCCGGTGCGCGGTACCACCGCGTGACGACGTACTCAGTGAGCGCAACGAACGGCTCGGGCGTGTCGTTGCTGTTGTTGCTATTCTTGTTCCCACTCGCATGCGTTGTGGTCGCTTGCGCATAGTCGACGTACCGCGCAAGTCCGAGGTCGCACACTTTCACGTCACACGCGCTCGTGACGAGGACGTTCGACGGTTTCAAGTCCCGATGCAACACGTTCGCCGAGTGGAGGTACGCGAGCGCCCGCAAGATCTGCCGCAGAAAGTGCGCAACGTGTGCGTCCGTGAGCGTCTGCGTCGAGTGGATGACACGATGGAGATCGGTCTCCATCAAGTCGGTCACCAAGTAGATATCTTCGAGGTACGCGAGTCGCTCGGGCCGCAAGACGTCGACGAGCTGAATCACGTTCGGGTGCGACAGTTGCCGCAAGAGACACAGTTCGCGCAACAGGCGCTTCGTATCCGCCAACTCGACAAACGCGTTCGTGATCTTCTTGATCGCGACCGTCGAGCCACTTGCGACGTCACTCGCAGCAATCACTTCACCGTACGTCCCCGCACCGACGACTTTGATCAGTCGAAACTTGCGTGGGACGTCAAACACGGTCTTCTTCCCGGCAAATACGTGGTTGTCGCGCGCCAAGCGCTGGCGCTGCGCTTCGAGCTCACTCTCCTGTGGATTTGCGACTGCAAACACGTCGGCGCTCGAGACACTGCGGCGCGACAGTGACGACGACAGTGTTCGTGCCGTGGACAGCGATGGCGACGACGCCGCATGGACGATCAAGTCATGGCCCGCAGTGCTATGGCGCTCGCCGGGGGCGACGTTCGAGCGCATGAACGCCCGCAACGAGTCGGCCGACAAACTCTGGAGCAACGTCTCGTCGCTGCTGAAACGTCGGAGCGCTGCATGTGCGTTCTCTCGTGTCACGTTGCTGGTGCGACCGGCGACGCTCTGGCGCTTGCCTTGGATCTTCGGGTCGTTCAAACTCGCAGCCGATGCGATCGTCGGCGCAAAGATGACGCCGACTTGGAGCCGACCGCGAAAGACCGTCGGTGGGGCCCACGACTCTTTGCAGTCGTTGTATTGGTCGCACAGATTGTGCCACCGCAAGAGCGCACCGTTCGCTTTTGCATCGGCCGAGCCATTGAAGAGCGACAGATGGGGCGTGAGGTTGATCTTACACACACCGATGACTTCGTCAGGGAGCATGAACCGGCTTTGGAAGACTTCGAGCTTGAGGTAGTACGTAAACCCACGCGCGCAGCCGGGGAACGCGAGGCGCAAGTTGCTCGACCACTGCGGGTTGAGGCCGCCGCCGCCGCCAAGCGTCGTTGTCGCATCGCCACTGCTGCCAACGTCCCGCACGGCTTTGCAAATATGCGTGACGCAGCCACTTGGGTCGCCAAATGGCGCGAATGACCGCTCGCCAGAGATTCCAGTTGCGCGCTTGAAGCCGCGAAAGAGCCGCGTACTCGTCGACACGCGGCGCTTGTCGGTCTGCACACTGGCTCTTGCAGACGCGCGTCGTGCATCAGACGCTGTTGTTGTCGTTGTCGCGCCTCCATTTGTACGATGGGCCATCTCGAGACCGTCGAGCGTTCGTTCTTGGTGCGTCCCTTCCTCTAGAATACACCGCACGTACACGGGGAACGCTCGCTTGCCATTTGTATTGCTACTGCTGCTGCTCGCGCCACTCGGTTGCTCGAGTGGATGCAACTGCAACGCGCGTGCGACTTGGACGTAGAACGTCCCAGGTGGAATCGAGTGCGAGATCGCAGACGCTTCGCCCGGCAACACCAATCGGATGTTCTCGCCGCGCGCTGCGTCGTCAAATGCGACCGACAGCGCCACGGCGTCGCCGTTCATGTGCCACCGCACGAGCCGGTGCTTGTGATCGAGCCAGAGCTCGTGCACAAACAGCTGCGTGATCCGCCGGCCGTCGTGGTTGAGGAGATGGAACGTCTCTTTTCCAGTCACAACGAGTCGCTTCGTCCACGCAGGCGTCGGTGTCAACGTCGACGAACTCAGCGGCGGCTGCTGCTGCTGCTGTGTCGACGTCGATTCAGGCTGCGGTGACGCTGCGTACGACCGCGCTGTTGTTGTCGCGCTGCTGCTCGCACCAGCTGCTGGCAGTGGCTGCACAGCGCTGTCGTTTGCGCTCGTGATCGCGTCAGGCTCGACGAAGGCGTCGATACAATCTGCGTCGCCCCTTACGAGCTCCATGACGTCCAGTAACGCAAAGTGTTCGACGTCGACAGTCTCCAACAACGTCGAGATGAACAACAACACGCCGTCGTAGCGTCGATATTGGCCCCAGAACGGAACGATCGGTGGGAAGTTGCTCGTCACGACGACGTCCGGGTGGACGCTCTGGAACAGCAGTGGAAACTCACTCACGTGCTGCTGCAGGAGTGCGCCCAACAACTGATAAAACTTGCGTGCATCGAGTGGTTGCGACCCAAACGCAACGTACGGCGGTCGCTCGGCTTCCGGTGCTTTCGTCATCGCGACCTAGTGACCCATAGTATCAATAGCGACCGTCAGTATGAAGCCAGACAACAGCATAGAGGCCACAGCCACCAGTCACGACACACGCACCGTGATCGCACGCTTCCATTGGTCTTTCTCAAACGCTGTGCGCGATGCCAAGTGGATCGTTCGATGGCCTTCGGTCGTAATGCGAAAGCCATGTGGCTTGCCGAGACGACCATCGTTATCGCCATCGTCGTCGACGCGCTGGAGTTGGATGCGGCCACTGAGCTTCGTATTTGCCATAAAGTCCTCGCGTGTCTCATAAAACGCCATCGTGTCGCCTTCGACGACGCAGTACGTGGCGCGCCACGTCGACAGCAAATCGCTCTTCTTGTTCAAGTACCCTTCAAACGAGATCCCAGCGCCGCTGCGGTACCGCACCGTATGCGACCGCGACCGCGCGCGCGTTGTGCGTGGCGGCATTGCGACTGGCGCTGGCGGCGTATCGGGTCCAGTCGCAATCGTTCGCTGTAGCGGCGACTGCTGCTGGTCTACGAACGCAGCAGCGCTTGTAGCAGTCGTGCGTGCCTGCGGCCGTCGCGGCGGTGCGCCAGGCTGCAGGCGCTGCTGCACGAGCGCCAGGAACGCGTGCAGACGCGTCCGGGCGATCGGGTCCGTGTTCTTGATTGTGATTGCAATCTGCGCACTCCCAAGCAGCTGCTCGAGGCGCACGAGCAGCACGGTCTGCAGGCCGTAGCTGCCGCTGATGCTCGCGTACGCAAACAGCACGAACGCGCTGCAATGCGCGCTGTCTGCCGTCACTGGAGCCGAGCGACTGGGTGCAGCAGGAGGTGGAAACACGACAATGTCGTCGCCGAGTGCAGCGAGCAATTGCGTTTGGAAGTCGGTCGCAGCGTCGTCGCTGTCAGTATCGAGATCATCGCTCGTGTTGCTGCTCGAGCGCGTCGCAAAGCCTGTGGATGACGACGCAGTAGCAGCATCGGTCGTGTTGTTGCCGTCGACGGTGCGACGTGGGGAGAACGTCGTGAACGCGCACGACGAATGGACTTCGCGCGTTGCGTTGACCCAGAGCGTCTCGAAGAGCTCACGTGACATCCACGGCGTCTCAATGCGCTCGATCTCGATCTCACCGGCATCGTCGTCGCCGTCGAGCGTGAGGTTGCTCTCGCGTCGATTGAAGCTCGCACGGTGCATCGCCATGGTGCACGCAGTCGTTTGGTCGATTGCTTGAGCGTGTGTGTGTGTGTATGTGGCTGTTGCTGCGGCTGATCATATGTAGTACGTGCGCACACGCGGTAGTATACATAGAGAAAGAAAGGCGTGAGAAAGTGAGTACAGCTGCTACATCGTGGTGAGAAAGAGAGTGGCGTTGCGACTGCGCGTGATGAAGCATGTGGTGGCGCTTGTATCCAGCGACACGCGTTGATTACTACAATGCGCACGTACATTTGGTGCAGGCTGTATGTGTGCGCTCGTCAGACGCTTGTACGAGCGAGCACGCGCAGACACAAGTAGGGTGATCAACGTGGCCACGCGAACGTCGAGGTAAAGGTTGACGTCGATGATTTGGTGTGTGCAGGACGAGCGTCTTGCAATGCAAAATACGAATAAATTTCGTGCCGAAATAGCAGCCGATATTGAGCAATTGTCACAAACAGTACCGGTACTTAGACTCGAGTCATATCTAATTCATAAAACATATTCATTTTGCTTTCGTAGTTGAGGAGAGTAGCACCGCAATTGTCATCTCTCCCATGCAGCAGCACAGTTCTACTTCTTCCGCGCGCTGAGCTCTGTGCGCACAACACCACTCGCCACAGTCCAATATGCTGTCAGCGAAGCACCGCAACATGAATGCGCCATACGACCTACAGAGCACCGGGTCTCATGCAGCTGACGACGACTTGGCAGGCGACGTGCTGCTCTCGCCAGATGCGCCGCCACTACCGCCATCGTCGTCCTCGCGGCCGCGCAGCGAGTTGGAGAAGCGGTCGCTGTTGCACCAAGCAGTACACCGACTGCAGCACTACGCCCCACCGATTGAGCGCGTACGGACAGTGCTAGATGACTTCCAGGACTTCGTCCAGCAAGGCAACATGATCGATCTCGCAATCGGCCTCATCCTCGGCAAAGCGTTCACCGACATCCTCAACTCATTCGTGCTCGACATTCTCTCGCCGATCATCAGTCTCTTCTCTGGTGCGTCTTATCTACCTCCTCACGCTCACTACGACTCAGCAATGTGCGATCGTCTACTCCTCCTAACACACTCGACTGGCCATGCAGATCGGTCGATTGCAAACTACTACGTCGTTGCGCGCTGTCCAATAGCGCTACCGCACTGCACGAGCACGTCGTGGGAGACCTGGAAGCAAGGTGCGTGCATCTTTACAGCTGCGTACGTTGTATCGAGGCATCGTCGCTGCTCACTCAACGCGCTATCGTACAACAGCCCGCGATGCTGGCGCAATCACGATCAACTACGGCCTCTTTGTCGAGAACATCCTCAACTTTCTCATCAACGCGCTCTTTCTCTACATTGCGATCAAAAAATGTACGTCCCACGTGTCGAACGCACTGTTTTGTTTGCGTGCTTGCGCGTGGCACCTACTGACAAGTGCTCCTTGGCGCTTTGCACGGTGGTAACGCTGTTGTAGTCTTTGAAATCGCGTTCCAGCGCAACGTGAGCGTGAAGAAACAATGTCCGTTTTGCAAAGAGTTCATCAAAGGAGCTGCAACAGTGTGTAAAGAGTGCGGCTCGCAGCTGTGACACTGAGTGTAAGTGCGTAGGTGCGATGGCGACAATGAACTGGTCGAGTGTTGCGCGCTTGCAACTAGCTTCGATCTGATACAATCGACTTGTTTGTGGTATAGCTTGCTAGAAGCTGAGCTTTAAGGTAAAAACTATCTTACCGATATCAATATAAGCTAAATACAATATCATCATAAAATGCAAATTTGTGAGTTTTCGAGAAAGAAAATACAACACCTGATAAAAATGTAAGTTGCAGACGGGCACCAATCGCCATAAAATACTCATATATGTGGCTCAAGTTTACTCAACTTGTTTTTGCTGCTCAATGGCATGCTATATACGAATGACTCGCGCGTTCAACTTGCATCGCTGGTTCTTCGGCCAGCGCGACTTCCTGTGGGGGGTATGTATGTTGTCGCGAAGTATTTTATAGGAATACTTATTTACATAACGTTGCCGAACTAAACTGCAAACCTACATATTATGTTTTGATTGCATAAAATATGCCTGGTAGTTATCACTTTGGTTACAAAAACGTAACAAAAATCGAATTGATTCGAATCATTCAATTGTGTACTTCCCCTTAGTATAGACTATCGTTGTTGTGGTTAAAGTGGCACAAAAACATAATGCAATGAAATACTTGTTGTCAAAGATAGCACAATTTCATCAATCGATTATTTCTCATATCATAAGTTAGTTTGCGGGTTACGATAATGTAAGTGGATAAGAATGCATGTTGGTAAAATTCGTATAATATATATATATATATATATATATATCACATATGAGCATAGCGACATTCACGAACAGGGTGTGCTACGACAGCAAAGCATATAAATGTTTGTCAAGCAGAAAAAGTTTGAATAACGATTGTATAGTAGATTTTGAAGGCACTTGACCCAATTTGCATAGAGGATGTGTATCACAACAGAGGAAGTATTTTTATGATCAACTAGGTAATCGTTCATTTAGCTTCATTCTCGACAACAAAATCTACAGGCGAACGCAAGATTTGGAGCCTGTCTTCGCCGGCATGCTGTTGGTCACCCGTGAACTCGAATGTGGACTCACCCTGAACGCGCCCGTGCGCTCACCCATAGAAATTGCCCGTACAAACTATTTCTCCTTCTCTCTCTCTCTCGCTCTCTCTATATGTCTATGCCTATGTCATTACGTTTATCGAAAAAAACCTTTTCAAATTTACTCACAATTCTCCCAAAGTTACCAAGTTGAGTACGTCACGCGAGGTTTGTGGCGGACAATTCAACGTTATGTATATAATGATGCTACCCACTCGTTTCAATATTGTAATGCACGCTCGTTTTATAAGATGTTCTCCTATTATTGGAACCAAAGCACTGAAAACTCTTCTTGTTAATAACGTCGTACTATGTCGTTTTTGTTATTTCGTTACAAATGATAACTGATCGAAAACATAAGATTCAAAAAGGAACATTTGTACAATCTGATCAATTGATGCTAGTTTACTCGTTCAATAAAATCCACACTTTTTCGAAGTCAATAAATGGTTATGTGATATACTGTTTTTATGATTGCGTATTCGTATTTAAAGCTGTAATAGAAATATTGTTAGACATTTAGCAAATAAACGTTTTGCTTACGCCATCAGTTGTCAAAAGAAGCATTTGCGAAGCCGCAATGTTGTTTTTCCTGAATGAGCGATTATTAAGTGGGGTGACAGACAAGCAAGGTATAGACTGTTATTTTGGGGTCAGTACAGTTTGACGCAAGTTTTTATAGCAACATGATATTTAAGAGTTTTTTGCATACTCTGGTGGAGTATTTGAAGCGATATATAATTACGCAGCAATGATGCAGCACCAAAAATCAAGTATATTTAGGCACACTCGAGTACTAAATCATGCGTGTTACAGTGAGTTGAAAAGCATCAATACAATTCAATTCCAAGTAAAACAACAGTAAATAACGCCGCTTAGAGCATGCGCACACATGTCACAAGTACGTATATATCACACAGATTTTCACGGCCATGAATCCCCAGCACAGAAACCAAACATGTTTTTGCCTACTCCCATTTGTACATCTCAACAAGATAAGCACGTTTTGGTTTGACCAGATCCTTAATACATATCACACAGACGCTTGTATAAGTCAAAATTATAGAGAAATGACGTTGCATAGTACATATGTATTGCTCAACCGTACGGAAGGAATGCACAATGGTGATTTATGTTTCTACTTTACTTAGTGAGTTGCACTTTGCAAAATAACTACTCAGACCCCCCAAACCGATGAAATATATAACAAAATCTTGATTAATGTTGTATATATATACAGATGCACTACTTAGGTATGTGTAAATCCAGCCTGTGTTCATCATTGCTGGCTACCACGGGTACACACTCTTTCTCGCTACCAATGTTGATATGCTCTATGCGCTTTCATACACACATCGTTTTGAAATACGTTCAGCTGGTACGTCATGATTTTATACAACTATAAACGTGAGTACTTTAGACATGCTAGTGATGTTTACAAGCAAATCATTTCAATTGCAGCGAGGTAAGTTGTACCATCATTGTGGTACTTCTTTTATGTATTGTTTTTCAGTTCGTTGTATACACATTCATTTATGTTGTTATGTCTTCCATATATATATCACGAATAGTCACATCGCTAATTTCACAGTCGTACTTTTTGCTACGAGTGGACAATGTCTCTATAGGTTTATATAGTGGGGACAGTACTGTGCAACGTAGCGGTAATACATACTTGAATTCATAATTTCATTGGTTTCGAATGTATATATACCTATTACATTTAATGACGTGTCCTCCTGACTGATTGACGACCTGCAGACACTTTCTTGACAGGCGCGTGTACCATCCCGCGTCACATCTTGCTACGACGCTGACGCGTTAACACACTTGTTAGCCACATGACGCCACTTACAGACTTGCACACACGACACACGCGGACACATGGTCCGGGAGCTGCTTGTCGAGCACAGTGCATTGCTCGCTACGGGCGACGCCAACTCACATTGCAACGAATAACACTCTAAATAGTAAATAGCAATACGTCAGTGGAATTGTTGACCAAAAGCGCCATGTACAACGATGTGCAGTAGCTGAGCAGACCGTGGTACTTCCTGGTTTCAATGATTATCAGTGCAGATATACACCTTTCTATATATTGTAGTGTGCTTTATACATTATGTGTACATATCACCAATGGTCACATCGCCCATTTCTCAGTTTCAAAAGTGTGCTATACGTGGGCGTTCTCATCACATAACATTTACTAAGCACCCACGCTATCATTTATGCAAAAATACCGGCTTATATATGTTTGACTTTCTGCCTGAAAATATGCAAAGGGCGACATTTATGCGTTTCGAGGATGAATTTTTTTAATGTATAGAAAGTTGAACGCTTTTTGTCAAATTTAAAATCTCGCGTTGTTGCTTAATAGTGACATAACCAAGTTGTCGCGCTTTTTCAGATAACCCCTAATCTGTACGAGTGCGACAACCAAAAGTCCAATGACTTGCAAATTTTGACAGCAAGTACGCCAAAAATTGATACCAACCAGCATCTGAAAGCGACACGTTTACAAAATCTGATCCACTAGGTTTCAGAGTCGGTTGTATACATATTTAAAGTATTCAAAATGCCGTGCTGTAAGTATGGAGTATACAAAAAGCCGAGTCGTAGGCATGAATATATTTGAAAAGGCGTATTGTAGGCATGAATATATATGAAAAACTATGTCGTCGATATGGGTACCCCTGTACAAGGATAAAGTCAATTGGGTAGGTTATTCGACAAGGATAAGTCAATTGGGTAGGGCTCAAACAAGCATTCCTATCAGCCTATCAGCCTGTCATATAATCAATCGAGAACGTCGTCGTCACCAACACGAGGCATTGGAGCTACTCCACGACACCGCCACCTCTACAACCACTGCATCCATAAGCACAACACGAACCATGGCGCTGGTGACCATTGCTGCGAGACGCTTTGCACAGCGCAGCAACCTGTGTGCAGCGACACAGCTGCCAATGCACATGGGCCGTCGCGAGGACGAGTCGACAACGTCGCCGTCGCTGCAGCACCAGCAGCTGCAGACTTCGATCCGCGCATTCCACTCGACACCACAGCGCGACTCGGCGATCCTCGTCGCAGGTCTCGGCGTCGCAGGCGCCGCTTTGAGCGCCAAGTACGTGATTCAGGTACGTCCCTGCTGTCGATCGATCGACTGCGAACGCAAGCGTGCACATGACTTTTTTTGTACTGACTGGATGCATTGCCTACATCCTTACATATCTACACATGCGTAGGCGTACGAAGCGTTCAAAGCGCGCCCGAAGAGCGAAGTGAGTGCGTGGAAGTACCGCAACTTTTACGACGGACCGTTCGAGGACAAGATGACGCGGCGCGAAGCTGCGCTGATCCTCGGCGTGCGCGAGAGCGCGTCCGAGGAGCGGATCAAGAACGCACACCGGAAGCTCTTGATCTTGAACCACCCGGACACGGGCGGCTCGACGTTCATTGCAACGAAGCTCAACCAAGCAAAGGAGCTACTGCTCAACGGCTCCAAGTAGTGGTTTTTGACAGACGAACTGGCTTTTTCTACTGCAAAGCTCGGATCGATCGACTGTATAGGCTGTAGGGATCGCAGTACACAACACGCTTTTGCTTTCTCTCTCTCTCTCTCGCTCTCTCGCTTTCTCTCTCTCTTTCGCTCTCTCGCTCGCTCGCTCTTTGTGTGTCGCATCAATGTGTTGCTGTTGGCGTTGCGCTTGTTGCTACTCCTGTCGTGTTGCTGTCGCATAGGAGACTCGCACCACCGACGTGTTTGCGCTGGAGCACGCGCAGCAGCTGCGTGACGTCCGTTGCACACGCAAACGGGAACGCGACGATCCGGCGCTGGACGAGCGCAACAAGTGCCGCAAAGCTCTTTTCAAACTCGAGCTGCAGTGGCGCCATGTTCGCGTTTGTATTGCTGCTGTCGTAGTCGTCACTACTGAAATCGTCGGCGTCGAGGACGCTCGAGCGCTTGTTGCTGCTGTCGTGGGTCTGTGCTGTCGCTGTCGCGGCAGCAGTCGCCGGTTCGAACGGCGCAGTCAACACAGCGCTAGCGTCCAGTGGCACGGACGACGAGAGCGTCAACAGCGTCGTCGACGACGTCGCTGTTGACGGAACTGCAGACGCGCCGACAGCTCCGACAGCTGCTGCTGCTGCCGGTAGGTGCGACGACGACGACGACGACGACGATGTCGCAGCAGCAGCAGCACGGCGAAACGCGTCGCGACTGATGCGCAGTGCGCGCCAGCAGAGCCAAAGAAAGTGCGCGAGCAGGTTTGCAAGCGCGAGGCGCTGCCGTGCGCTCTCGTGTGCGTCCATGACACCACCGCGCGCATCGAGCAATGGCGACAAGCGCTCATTGTTGTCGTCACGACTCGCGCTTGTCACGATCGAAGCGGCGTCGACAGCAGCAGCAGCAAGGAACGACTCGACAACTTCAGGAATGCCACCGTGGACGTGCGTGTCGACGCTGCCTTTCAGTACGAGCGTGAGCGTCTTGAGGTCCGTACAGCCACGCTGTTCGTTCTCGATCTCGTGTTCTAACAACGCGCAGCGCTTTGCAATGTCGTCCATCGCAGTTTCGATCGGACACCGCAGTAACTCCGTGCGTGCGAGCACGACCTGTCGAGACGTCGCACATGGAAATGGCAACGCCACGACGAGGCGCGTCACGCGCTTCATCTGTTCGCTCGACTTGCCGTACGCAGCGGCCGACCCGCCACGCGTGAATGGCGTCGCGAACGTAAACACAGTCCCTGGCGCTGTGCCGACAGGGTCGCACTTACTTGTTCCACTTGCGCTCGACGCGCTCGACGACGAATGGACGCAACACTCGACCGACGTCACGCGCAAGTAGACGACGTTCGGTTCGTTGTCGCTCGCGCGCGGCCGCGACTCGGGGACGACGTCGACGCGCTCACAGAGTGGGTACGTGACGCGCAGTGCGGCTTTGAGCTCACTGACAAACTCCCCAAGTGACACAAACAAGCCGCGGCGGTAGATGAATTCGCGCGCTGCAACGAGCGGCGACACGCAGTCACCGGCGAACGCGACGCGGTAGAACGCACTGCGAAGGCTCAGACGCGCACTCACGTCGGCGTTGCTGGTGCTACTAGCAGGTACGCGTGCTTGTGATTGCGTCGACTCGCTCGCTGTGAGCTGTGCAGTGACGTGTGCGATGTACTGCAGCGTGTCGCTGTACTCGACCAAGCGTCGCTGGCGTCGCAAGCTCTCGAGCAGCGTCTCGCTCAGTGCAATCTGCTGCTCGAGCCACTCGGCGCGCTCTGCCAGTGCGCGCGCCACGATGAGCTCCCGTACGTGCCAGCGCCCAAACGCGGTCTCCTCCAACTCAGTGCCAGCGGCTGCGACTGCTGCGCGCTTCGTACACGCGATGATGTCGAGCTTACAGCACGCGGCTTCGGCAAACTGTTGCCGCGCGACGTGGAGCTGCAGCAACGCATCCAACCAGCTCGTCTTCGCCGCCAAACGGCCGTGCGGCGACAGCGTCCGTGCGACGCGCACGAGCGCATCTTCAATCGCTTCAGCGTCGCACACAAGCTCGGGATGCGCGAGTGCTGCACGCCAGAGCTCGACGACCTTGAGCTGCGTCGCCAAGCCGTTCAGTAGATCGTGGAACTGTATCATGAACGCTGTCGTGTACGTCGTGTACGTCGCAGTGTCTCCAGTCGATGCAGTCGAAGACGACAACGACGGCGTTGCGCGGAATGCCAGCGCGCGCTGCTGCTGCCGCATCTCGTCGATCGCATCGCGCAACGCTTCGGTTGGGATCTCCAGCAGTCCAGGCGTAGATGCAAAGAAGACGCGACAGAAGACGCTCACGAGCTCGTGGTGGAGCAACGCGAAGCTCCCGGTCTGGACAAAGCAGCGCGTGAGCAAGAGACACAGCAGGCGTGCCGCGCGCTGTTTTACGCTGTTGGTTCGCCCCATCGCTGCAAGACGCAGCACGAGTGCGACGCGCGGTTCGTCGTAGACGACTGGGAGCTGTGGGATGCGCGTCGCAAATAGCGCACGCTGGAACCGCGTCGTAAACGCTTCGAGGTACACAAACAGTTGGACAAGGAAGCACGAATGCTGTGGAGTAGCTTCAGGATCGTCACTATCGTCACTATCTTCCTCGTAGACTGCGCTGTTGTTGCTGTTGTTGTTGGTAGTGCGATAGAGCGACTCGATCGTCTCGGCGCGTTGCAAAAGCAAAAAGAGCAAATCGACAAGCGCTCCAAGCAGCGCAAACGACTGTGCGATCGTGACGTTATTGCTGCTGCTGTTGGTATTGACACGTGGCGGTGATTGCATACAGTCGAACGGTGCGTCGATCAAGTGAAGGACCCACGCAAACGCATCGACTGCAGTCTGTAGCGCACGCAATGCGGTCGTCGCTGTGATCCGATGTACGTTCTGGATCTGTGCGTCGTAGTCGTCACTGTCCGCGTCATTGTCGATGCTGCTGGTCGTTTGCGCTAATGTCGACGCACCCGCGTCAAAGCTCGTGTTCGTCGCTGCTGTCGACGCTGCTGGCGCCACGACAGTTGTTGTTGTCGCTGCTGCAGTGCCGCCAAGTTTACTGTCCATCGTGACGCGTCGCTGGTTGTTAGCGGCGCTGATGTTCGCAGCAGCAACGCCAGCGTGTGGTTTGCCCCAATTGCGCGGCAACGACTTGTTTGTAGCGACCGTACGGGGCGAACTGACGCTCGCAGCAGCAGCAGAAGCAGTTGGCGTCGTAGCCGTCGCAGCATTGCTGCTAGCGCTTGTCGGCATGACAAGCTTGGTCGTTGGACTACGTAGTCCACTCGTAGCGATCGCACTGGCGCTATGGCGATGGAGTCCATAGCCAGGCGACGCGCCAAGACTCGAGGTGCTACCGCTATCTCTTGTAGCTGCTGCTGTCGCTGTCGAAGCGGACGCAGCTGCGCCAGTCGTAGCCGAGTCGTTCGAGACGGAATTGCGCTGTCGACTCACGCGTCGATGCTGGAGGTGGAGCTCAATGTCGAACAACGACAAACGGCCTTCGCGCGTCACGAGGTCCGGCGACAGCAGCTGGTGCCAGAGTGGATATTGGTTTGTAGAGCTGCTCGATAGCGTTGACGCATCGACGAGGAACGTCTCGATCGCATGGCGAATCAAAGCGAGACACGCGTGGACGCGCACTTCGTCATAGTGCTGTGCACGCGGCTCGTGTGCGTTGCTTGTCGCTTCGTGGTGCGGTGCTGCACCAGTTGGAAGAGGAGCGACCTGTGCGACGTTGTGTTGCAGCTGCTGCTGCTGCCGCGGTGGCGCTACGTGCTAGAGCATTTCGACATCGTGAGTCCCATCAACAGACGACTACAGCACTCGTTATACAAGATGACGCACCGCATCTACGAGCTGTCGATAGGACACGAGCGTCTGCGTCGGACGAAGCGATGCGCTTACACAATCGTCGTCGTCGTCCTCATCCTCGACAGCGTTGTTCCCGTTGCGCGTGACGTCGTTTGTATCAGCAACAGCCTGGAAGAACCGCACGAGTTCGTGCGTCGAGACGCTACTGAGCAAGTGCACAACACAAATCAGCAGTTCTTTCTTCAATTCGTGCGTCTTGTCGCTCGCTGCGTCGTCGATCGTCGCAACGCCAACAGTTGCGGCAGCGTTCATACAACTGCTGCCACTACAAAGCAGTTTGCCGTCGGCTGTCAGCTGCGCCACGCGCGCGACGAACGGGTAATACAGCAATGCGATCGCCTCTTGGTCACGCACACTTGCGTGGTACGGATTGTAGACCTGGGCGACAAACATCCGCCGCAGTAACCGGACAGCGTCCGCACGGATCTTCGCTTCCCGCTGCTCGTCGACGACGCGCAGCAGTCGTTCCAGCACGAGCTGCACGAGCCACGCGCGCGGCTGTGGCGGCGGCATAGATGCCAACGCAGGGGCAGTCGACAGCGACGTCTTTGCGCCAGTCACGACTGCAAAGAACTCGAACTCGATCACGATGCGCAAGAACGGAAATAGCAGATGCACGAGCACGTTTGCGTCGGTTTGGTTCGCTGCTGCCCACCGGACGTAGTGCGTGACGATGCGCGCCGACACGCGATTGCAAACGACGAGGAAGAGCCCGCGACAGAACGTCGCAATGCTTCGGTTCACTTCTTTTTGGAGCAACAACCCGAGCGACGTTGTCCCGACGCTCCGGATGAGTTCACACGCGACGCACTCCGTGAGTTCTGCATCACGTCGTGCAAGCGCAAGCGGAAGCTGGAGCCGCGTGCTGCTGCCGGTCGTGCGCGGCCGTAACAAGTGCATCGCCATTGACTTGAGCACGAGCTGGAGCAACATGTTCGAATACGCAAGCGCCAAGCGCTTCGTCTCGACGTTGTCGTCGATCGTTGCGTCGTCCTGCAAGACACGGAGCCACTCGACCAGCAGCGCATGGAAGAGCGCATGGGGCTGCTGGCGCTCTTGCGATGCTGCTGCTGCGCAGCTTGTCTGGACAGTATTGCCGCCGGGCGGCAATTCAATCGCGTCTTCGTCAAACACGACGTGGACGAGCGTATGCAGGAGCTGCTGCGTGTTTGCGTCCTGCTTGAGCGACCGATGCGGCGTCCAACTGGCTTTCTCGAGCACTGTGAGGAGCGCACGGAACGCTGCCCACCGGACGATTGGTGCGCCATACCGGAGGAACCCAAACACAAACTTTGCGATCGGCAAGACGAAGAACCGGACGCTCGTCGTACTTGCAAGGCGCAATCCCAAGAGCTTTGCGACGATCGTATCGTCTGTATCGACGCACTCGTCGGCGCTTGGCGGTTGTCCAAACAGGCTGGACGACGTTGTCGTAGTCTTCTGTACAGACGACGACGGAGGCGCCTCGTTTGCGTGGAAGCGCTGGAGGAACGACGCAACTGCGCGATCCTGGCTATGGATCGACGACAGCACGCGCGTTCGGACTGCGAGCGTCGTCTTTGCACTATCGAGCGCAGCGTCGCGTGCTGCAGCAACGTACCCGGACGGCAGCACGAGGACATTGTTGTCGTTTGTATTGCTATTGCTATTGCTGGGCGACAGCGGCGTGGCGGCTTTTGTAGCAGCGACGATGGGTGTCGGGATGACGTTCACGACGTAGTGGTTGTCCGCGACGATCGTCCCGTCGCGCTGCAGGAGCGGGAGGACCGCATACCCAACGACGTCCTGCTGTCGCTGCTGTGGCGTGAGCTTCTTGCAGTGGACATGGTAGAACGTAAACAATACGTGGTGCAAGCGCGTCAGGCGCTCGGGGAGACACAGTTTGATCTCGTTCTCAAACTGCGGATTGCGTTGATGGTAGTTCACGAGCGTGTAGGCCGAAGCAGTTGCTGCTGCGTGGTTCGGCGCGTACACGGCAGCGAGCACAGCGTTGTTGTTGCTTGCGTCGCTGGCGTCGGGAAGCTCGCTGTCGCTGACGGTCGCTGCTTCGTGCTGCAGCAGCTGGACGCGGATCGCAATGTTTCGATAGTGAAACTTCTCGAGGTGGATCGGGTAGAGGTACATCGTATGGATGTAGGATGTCGCAACGGGCCCACAGCCCGTGAGCCCAAACAACGGTACGACCGTCGCGTGGCAGAACGGCTGGACTTCGCGACACGGTAGCTGCGTGTCGGTAGGTGTCGAACCAGCTGGATTGACACTGGAGTCAGGCGATCCAACAGGCGATGCGACAGTCACTCGTTCGCACGAGAACGGATCGAGGACGTCGAGTGCGGATGATGGCAGCAATGCAGCAGCTGCTGTTGATAGGTTGTTGCTGCTGCGACTGCTGCTGCTGCGACTGCTGCTGCGCATCGATCGCTGGAACTTGGCGGCATTCAAACGCTGATTGTCGAGACGTTCAAGATCAAATTCGCACACGCACGGGATCACTTTCTCCCTGGTGTTTATAAGCCCAGCAGCAGCAGCAGTTAATCAGTCAACAACTGCAAGAGAGAGATAGAGAAAGAGAGAGAAAGAGAGAGAGAAAGGGAAAGAGAAAGAGAGAGAGAAAGAGAGAGAGACGCACTTGAGCGTCCCCCGCACGGCTTCTGAAATGAGCGGCAAGCGCTGCTCGTCGCTCATCGCTGTGCGCTGTCGATACAGCGTCATCGGCCGGCCACTGCCTTCCAAGAGCGCGATTGCGCCCCACGCAAGTGACTGTCGGAACCGCCCGAGGCGGCGCATGCAGTCCGCTGCACGTTCGACGAGCTTGTGCTGCTCGGTCTCGGTCGCAAAGCGCTCCGGTGCAACGTACGCTGCTGTCGCGCTCTCGTTGTCGCCTACGAGCACTTTCGCAACCTTTAACACGACGTAGAGATGCTGCGGTAGATGGTTCGGCAGTGCATAGAACAGCGAGTGGGGCGCTCGCGACTCAGAGGAAAGAGACACGCTCGTAGCGGTCGCAGCACTCGGGAGCGTGTAGCACAGCTCTTCGCTCGCACGACAGCCGAGCGAGACGTCGTAGAGCATCAAACGACAGTCGAGTGGCTCAATCTATTAGGATATTCGTATCAGTATGCGACAATCAGAGTCGCTACACGTGACGAACTGCCAACGATCGATAGACAATGTCTCTATAATCGCTACGACAGAACGCACCGAACCGAGCGCAAAGTGCAATTGCATCGACACGAGGAACGCATGTGCGTCTTCGACAGCGACGCGTGCATCGAGGAAACTTGGCGCCGCGACGTCGCACGGAAACGTGTGCTCACCGACGCTGAAGCGCGGCTCGTAGCTCTTGAGCAGCGGTGGCAGCGACTGCGGCGCTGCTGTGGTTGCGGGCTGCTCGCTCTTTGTACGCGACTCGAGGGGTGGTGCACGCAGCCGCAGTGCTCGCCACGTGCGAGCCCACTCGCGCGTGATCGGCGCGAACGCTGGTGCAGCCGCTGGGAGCGGCAGTTGCTGCGGCCGCTTCCACTGTCGACGCGCAACGCGGACGAGCTTGAGCATACCGGGGGCGAGACCAAAGCCAGCGAGTGCCGACGACTCGGTCGTCTCGTCCGTAGTGTAGTTGGTTAGTGATACGAGAGCCTGTGATGATGTACACGAAGCTGCAATGTCTACTTGCTCATTGCACGAAACGATGCCATCAGCGAGTTTGTCGCGCAAGAGCGTCGGTTCTACACTTGAAAGCGTCGGCTCTGCACTCGAGAGCGTCACTTCGTTGCTAGAGATGATGGTTTCGTCATTCAACTTGTTACACTCGCTCGATGTGCACTTGGTATCGTCTGGAACGTCGTACAGCAAAGTCGGGGTGCTGCTGCTGTTGCTTCTAGCGACATCTTCCACGATGTCGCTGTGCACAGCGTGCTGCGGCGTCTCGTGCTCTTCATTCATCAGCTTCTCGCGTCCGCGACTCGCTTTGTCTATTGCAATTGAAATGCGTAGCGGGCGACGTTTGACGGATCGAATCAGGACGTGTCGTGATGCGTCTTAAATTTTTTGTAAGTCGGAACATGTCGTGATGTGTTCTGTGTTATGAAAATGCAAGAAATGTCTATCAAATCTATCATATCCTTTAATAAATCAAGATGCTTAATTAACAACTGCTACAAGTCGACCCATCGAAGCGCTTCCAGAGCGTTGTGGATGTGCTGGCGCACCCGAGTTTGCTGACCGCAGCACGTCGTGCAGCTGTAGCGAGTAGTCGATCGAGTGGAGTGTTGTAGTGGTAGACTTGTGTAGTACGTCTG
>JAADXH010000643.1:0-18947 GCA_023337595.1 Globisporangium camurandrum | reverse complement strand
CGCTACATTGACATTGTTGTGGCGTGATTTCGTCATAATGGTGTGATTTGTACCACACCATATATTACTCCCACCAAATCGATTTGGCGTTGAATTTAGCATGACCGTTGTGAATGCGCTTAAAGCATTCTGATAAATACAAATTCTACCAATAATGCAAGAAAACTGTCGGCGCGGAAATTAAGAATGACAACCTTAAGGGTTTCATGGAACCAATATCGCCCATCTTGAGCACCTGCATGCACGCAATTCGAATTGCAAGGATCGCCCATTTCGATCGTCTGCATGCACGCAAATCGAATTGCATTGATGTGATGAGCAAAACCAACGTAGCTACATGAAGAGGAGCGTGTGCTGAGGAAGCACTCATGTGCAGTGTATATTGTTGTTACGTATGTGAGGTGGAGGAACGCGCGTCTGTCGACTTTGTTCCGGCGCTATCTCTTCGGTAACCTGAAATGCTTTCTCAGGTCACTGGACCCGTGACGCTGGCGAGATCGCTGCCTCAATCAAGATCATATTGTTCAAAGTACACCCAGCACCCACCAAGGGCAACGTTGGTGTTGCAACCCCCAGAAGATGCATGTATTGGTTCAAACGAATGCGCATAAGAGTCAGATGCTCACGGTGGAAAGAACGCCAAGCGGTCACTTGCGAGCGTCGTGGAGCCCAACACCGCAGAGGTTACGCACGATCTAATAGTCGCAGTACTTGAGCTGACGCCGCTGCATCGTAATGTGCACAGGATCGGTCGATGACTTCACACAGAAGCGCCATACTTACATCGTCGTCTGCACGACTAGCCACGTGCATGCTCCAATTGCAACAGCAGCGTCTACATTCCACACAGTTGCCTACATGTGCTGTTGCATGCCTATGTGAATTGCCCCTCGCTGTTGCCACAATTGGCAACACGAGAGATACTCCTGGACGACCAAGCAGGCTATGCCCATAAGCAGCGCCGCGCCGTCCTCGCAAGTGCCGATCTGAAGTATGAGTACCTTTCGTTTTGAGGACCCTTTAGCGCTGGTGCTGCTGCTCAAAAATGCAGTAGATATTGTGCTCTTGTACTATCCGCGCAGGTACCTTGATCGTGGAATCCATCGCGGTGCTTTTGATGCTCTCAGATAAGAGGAGTACGTTTTACATAATATTACGCTTTGCAGGTTTCCTATTTGGACCACTAAATTTTTCCTTCTTAAATCATATTTAATTGATGAGTATAGCACTTATTCCAGTAATATATCCAATCAATCTTATTGACATATATCCACCCAAGTGATTGCGTGAGCTGATTGAAAAAATTAATGTGAAGTACATAGTGTCGTGAGCTCGTTTGTTTGTTCTATTGTTTTATATATTGACCACACGAAATTGGAAAGGACGTAATTTCGCTTCCTGACTGTTTTACTTAATTTATAGTATAAATGCAGTCTCACCGAAACGTCGTATTTCGAATATACTTATTTCGAAGTAATTGGCCTTAACGAACGGATTTCCTGTTAACAACTCATGACAATAGAATACCACAATGGAGTATTTAGTGGTGAACATGTGAATTACGCGGTAGTTGGGTACTGGGTTGCCAATCATGTGATTGTAAAAAGAGATGTTAAGTTCCACAACATGAAAAGATCTAGTGCTTAAACAGCAGCTTGATATGAAATTGTTTTTGACTACCATTTTCATGTTGTATGTACAATCGAGTCGAAGAGACGGCGTCTATTTAATGGCTTCACCATGTTGTTGCGCATGTGCTCGCGTGTTTCATATTGTTATGAATTTTCTGAACGTGTTCATCTTGTGTCATCCTTACTATTGGTATACGTAATGTTAACTGTCATTGAGCTTTCAAGTTGATGGACATGTATTTGTACTATATTGAAAAGTGTAGTTCTGTTCATCGTCACCTAACACATATAGCACATTATGTTTTTGAACACGATGTCGCGAATAGTGAATGAGGTGATTAGCTAATAGTTTTGAACTATATGCCAGGAACTGTGGTAGTCACTTCCTGAATCAAGTTTCTAACCATCATGGTGCTGTATATACAAAAAGGTAGAACTGGTATCATAAGTCGACTTCGATTGGCGCACCAGGGATTCAACAGACCATATCGAAATGAGTGGGAAGAATCTGTGCAAACCCAGTATTAAGATCATAAATTGCATTTCGATGAGTAACTGCAAAGAGCAAAACGTTAATATTTAGTATACATAGTCTAACTGAAAAAAGCTACCACGCCAGCCAAAATATTAGAAGCATCCAACATAAGGTACATATTATGTTTGCTACGTGATTGCCAGCCTAAAATATGTCACTTATTTGATAGTTGACGACACCAATGGTAAACAGCGCAACCGCAGATGAATAACGGGATGCCGTTCTACCGACACAATTTGTACATTGATTCGTTGGCAAATTTACACTGAGAATACGAAGTATGGAAAAGAAAAATTTCATTTATCATTGTCAATGGTATTCAACATGAGTGACAAAGCTGCATAGGCAGGCACACTAATGATATATATTAATTTACTGTGCAAGAACAGCTCAGGATTGTGTAGTATAAAATTTTGAAACATATATTACACCAGCGTAAAAAAGCGTTTCAGTTGTAAAACCTACAATAAAAAGAAACTTTTTGTAGCATTTGCACACTAGAAAATACTATCACTTGTGGCTGCTTCAGTGGAAAATATGTAAATACAAGGTCCTGATTGCTGGGGCTGCTACTTAGCTGAGTGACAGAACAGATGCCGAGACGTGACATATCCCACCATAGGAAAGAACCTAATTCAAAAAAGAAACAAGATCGCATGCAATTGCTTTTGTCTACCAAATTCGCAATGTATGTACATGGTCCACGACTATGCAGTGCATTCAAGTGGTTTGTTCTGCAATTGCTCACGTGTTTTATATTGTGTGTTATTGTTGGAAAAAATTATCCTCTGCCACCCACATTGTCTGTATAAAATATAATACCTGTGCTTGTGCTTGTTGATATGCCTATATTTCCCAGCTGAAACGCTTGCACGAAACACTACTTTTAGATTATGGGTAATGTGGTAGTGCTGTGTGTATGGAAAAGGCACGAGCCGCGATATTTTGTCTTTGATTGGTAAGCACATGTTTGACATTCAGAATGTTCAATTCAACTTTACAACAACCATAAAATGGCAACAGACTATGTTGTTGCTGATGTTAGACTCTGGAAATCTAAAGAAGCAATCGATATAATGGTGCTAAAACACCATATGATTCGTTATCGCAATCTTGATTACTGCAACACAATTCAACTCACGCGAAAAACAGTGATGTTCCTAACAAGTCGATTAAACGTAATGTAGAATAAGGCATTACTCATATTTTCTAAACTGAGTTCACTTTTTGCCACATAATGATTACATCATCGATCATACTACCTATGTACAAATAACGTCAAAGCCATGTAATTGTACACCGATGGATGTCTAGTATCGTTTAAAAATGCTCTTTTCCTCATTTTACATGAAACAGCCTGCCATCGCCCAAGTCGAACACTCCAAATCGCAAGAAGTTATCTACTTCAATACGATAAATACGGTACATTCTAAAACAACATATCGTAGACATAATTTAAACGAGTCGTTCATTAGCAATACTACATCGTGCGCATTTGAGACGTGTGTGACGTATTTTGATACTGCTCTGTACCACTAGGCAATCGACCATTCCAAATTTTAGATATTGTGTTGTCTCAAATATATTGTTTTGGCAAACAATGGCTCAATTGAACCACTTGATAAAATTCTAATTGATAGTATTTTGCCGTGTGCTAATTGTTGCGTTTGTGTGTCAATCCAATTCTTGTGTGAGCCATTTTTTGAACGTCCAAAGTAAAAAAATACGGTGAGAAGGCAATTTTTGTCAAAGCCATTTGGAATTTGTATGGTTGTAAAGCGCGTTCTTTCTTCTTTTGACAGGCTGAATTCGAGTCAATACAACGAAAAACCACGAAACACGGTCTTTTTTGCCGATAAGGGGTTTTCTCTGTTTTTGCACCAATCACTCAATGAATATGATGGGTGACAAAAATGAAGCAATGATTGGCTATAAGTAGTGAAGTGAGCAAACATGATTGCGTGGTGAAACTTCGACCGGGCAACGAAAAACCTAATGGTTAATTGTATAGTGGTACAGAGTGGCAGTCGCGAAGGTGATGTCGCCTGTTTTGTGAATAGATTGTAGAGAGGGATAGATCTGCTTCCTTTACTAGGTGATTGATACAATTGATTTCATTTGACGCAAGTCATATGTTGTTTAGAATACAACTGTTCCAATTACATACTCATAAAATATATGGTACTTGTCATTACGAAATATACATTGTTTACGTCGATAAAATTTGATGTTAACATATTGAAGGTGCATTTCACAACATTCTTTCCTGCATAAAGCACACAAATTCTTTTGACAAAATAATATTAAATATATATATATATATATATATATGATTGGCATCACTTCTACCAGCTAACAAAGCTTGCAGAATTGCGCGACGAAGATAAAACTTTCAAGAGTAAACGCACACATCATTAAATATACTGAAGATCAACTGTAAAAGTATCATTTGGTGCTAACATATTGAAAGTGCATTTCACAACAACCATACCTGTTTGAGGCAAACAATTTCTTTTGACAAAAGAATTTCAAGAATATACATACGATTGGCATCATCTCTATCAGCGCAACACAGCTTGCAGAAATGCGAGACATACATGATAATTTCAAGCGTAATCGCAAAGGATTAATATTATTATCGAAGATAAACTGTGAAAATATCATCAATACCACTAACCTAGCTAGCTTATTCGGATGTTTGATTACCACTATATGGCTTCCAATGCTAATAATGTAGGTATTAAGATATACGTCGTGAAGCTATTAAATCGGCGATATTACTTTCTAAAAACGACGATGGTTTAATCACCCTATGTTGTTTAACGTATTTAATACGTGTTGCCGAGCTATGGGATTCGTTTTGCAATTCAGATTGTTGGTACGCTGTACAAAGATGTGTGAGTTTGCATACTTGAGCCAACAGCGAAAAAGGTTTGATCAATGATCATAAGTAAAACATGTAGAAAACAAAATTATTTGGAAGTAACTGGGCTAACTATCGCTGTGTGAATACAGATCTGGTGTCGAGGTAGTAACTATTTTACCAGTGTCACGTTTGCTGATTACATAGATGGGTGATTGCTTGCTGACGAATGCCAGCACAAGCAAGCATGTCGATGTCTTGGTTTTAAGATAGAAACACAGCGAATTATCAATTTGTACAACACCAACGCTACAGATGCGAATGCTATACTCGTGTGGCGACATAAAGTGAGTGATACGCAGGTGAAGTGACGACAACATTAGCCACCTGGGTGTGCTTGCTGTACATTGGTAGTTTCACAAAGACAATGCAGATGGTCGGATGTGTGCTTGTGCTGGCTGTCGTCGTTACACACCAAATCTGCAGTGATATTTTATACGCTCACTTCAAATCAACGCGTATACTTAACGAGGTAACTGGAAATATTAGCAAAGATACCATACCATGCTAACTATCGACTTAGAATATAGAGCATGTAGCCAGCTATTTCCACTACAAGCTATCGTACAACTTGATAGCACAACTACTTTTGATCGGATAGTGTTCATGCCCCGAGACCACTCATCTAAATTTGTGAGTTTCATCAAAGCGTTATCTTAGCTGCATCATTAAGTATTGTTTTTATTGTAATTCGTGCCAGTAGATGCCCGAAACTATATTACAAGAGGAAAAAGTAAGTTAATATTTGTATTTTAAAGCAAACACTTAGCTGTTAGTGGATTGTATTTTTATGTGAAAATACGTCTGTTATCGTCTTCACATTGCACAGCATAAGTTTAGACATTAAGGCGATACGTTCGAAACTTTTTTATTACACTCAAGCAGCTACAACTACGCAGTCCAGCTCAGCCTCCTGTGTGTTAGTGCGGTGCGTCATACACTAGTACTCGAACTACACAACGCCCACTTCGATTTGTGTGTCTTGTGACATGGTTTTCGTCACCGCGCTTTTGCACGCATCATGGAATGTGTTGTCGTGCATACCATCGCTCATGCTTCGTTGAAGTAGAGGCCGTATGCAGTGTTTTCGCCTTTGCAGTAGAACTCAATTGAGCGCACAGCATCGGGAGAAAGTCCAACGCCACGCACGCCATTTTTGTCGAGTACGCAATGGGTCTTGTTGCTGCTACCAATGTTTCAGGTGTTTGTGATGTGTAGAACGCGTAAGGAGCTCTAGTCGCATCCAGAAAATGTTCACACTTCAAGTTTCTTCGTGTCAGCACCACGCTGTGACACATTGTTAACAGCATGGTAGAGACAAACGTGAGTCATTGCAGGGGTTACTGTGTGTAGAGCGGCGGGAGTTGCTGGTGTCAGCATGTGTAATTGCATGTGTGGTTCTGGGGTGAACGGCAAATGCTTTTAATGCCGCGTTGATATGCTCGACTTACTGTCGCTCTGTGACTTATCTAATTGGCGAACAAGTTGTTTGGCATACTGACACATGTCGCATGTTGGCTGTATGGTTTTGTATCGAGCAAACATGTTATGGCGGCATTTAATTACAATCAAGAAACACTTCAAATGCGTCATTCCCGAAATGACAAAATTCATCGCAAAAATGGGGTTTAGCTTTAAACGCGTTTATCTCATTAACATAGGCCCGAAAATATTTCGCATTACCTCTAATGAGAGAAGTTCGAAGTGGTTATCTATTATTTATTAGATGTACGGAGTTCAAACATGTCTAGTTATCGAGAATATGTAAATACTATGACGATATAAAATTCGTTGTGTTTTCGTCTAATATCACATTAAATATCGGCAATATTTAGAAATATATGATATCATTTCGTCCCACAAAATAGACATGTCGTCCAAAGCAATGTGGATTTGCAAATGACCAAATGAAACGTTTTGCACGTCTATCTCATCTATTTTAACATTATGGTTGTAGTTTACGTAATGTGTGCCTACTTAGAGTTTGAAAGTTCGATACGTCTAGTACAGCACGGCGTTTAGAAAATAAAGCACGAGGTTGGACAACATAGAGTTACTGTATTCTAGTCTGTGTTGTCGATGACAACATATTATATAAGTGTATGTGGTAATCGAGAAGTCAAAATTTAGCTATCTTGGATGTTTTCATTGGTAATGGCTCTCTTAATCGAAGTGTCACCCAATACGGGGCCAGCTTGATAGGTGGTCTATCAATTTGAAACACTTTTCTTACACATATTGAGCACGTCACAAAAGTATCGGAATTTCGTATGTGCAGAACCACTATCTTGAACTTTGTAAGGTATCTTTCCGTGGTTTTCTATCATTCAGGTTCGTGTGGTCCAAGCAAACGAAAGTTCAGACTTGTGTGACATTAGTTCAGATAGACTTTCAAATAGTGGAAACGAAACAGAGCCGGATCACAGACGACAAGCGACGTACTTCGTTGTACATGAGTGAAGTTTGGGTAAATGTAACTCTAGATGATCAATTAATATGGAGCGCTACCTGGAGAGCTCAAGAACTGAAGTACAGACCAATTTGCAATGACCCTTGTATAGGCATTATAAGGTTATGGATTGAGACAAGAATATTACAATTATGCGTAAACTAACCTCAAAGGTCAACCATAATGTAATTCCTGTAATTTTGTTATGTTTAGCATGTGATAGACAAGTTTTGGTAATATGTCAAAGTCTGTATGCGGGTAAACAGTTTGTTGCAAAACTTGAGAAAAATATATATGCAGGAAAACCTACATACATATTCGACTATTTGAGTGTATTTACACTGTTGAATGAAAATAGTTCCAAATGCATTCATATGCTCTTTCTCTATCAATCGCAATGTAATTGAAGGGATTCATGCACAGCAAATATATGAGAGTGAAACAAGTATATTGAAATGATATTTTTCCCTTTGAAAACATAAATATTTTTCATGATTAAATAACGCGACATCATAGGTTACTTAGGGCAGTATGAATAACACGAACATAATACCAGCAACCGTGTTGAATTTACTTTACTTGCCCAGGTCTCACGAAGTTACTGACTCGCTATTTATATCCCACAAAAAATGTGCCGCGGTAAACTGCGACGTGTAATCGAGAATCATCAAGTTCGCACGTGAGTAGATCCAACAACCAGTGCGCAATGATCTAGTGTACAATCAACAACAGCAGCATAATGAAATCTTGTGTTGCGTTCTCGTGTGTGCGCCATGTGTGGGCTTGTTCGCAGGCGACTTACTGTGCTTTGTGCTTAACCTCTACTATACCATTCCGCTAACATAACTTTATTTGGTGATTATCTTTGTGTCGCACAAACAAGAGAAACGCGCTACCGCTAGTTGCTCAGTGACCCACAAAAAATGACAAGCGAGTTCACAGAGTAAGACGAAAAAATTTGCGCTCTTGCTGCTACTGTATTGGAGTGTGCATCCCTATATATTGATATTCATAAACTAAGATCGGTGATGTCCGCTTAGATTAATAGTTTATGATATCCATAAATTTATAAGGCCTGCTCTTGTCTTTACGATTAATTAGTAAAAGTGAAATGTGAAGCCACACGAAATATAGAAGCGGAGTGTCTAAAACAACTCTAATTTTATTCACCCGTTCAAACACAAACAAAATGCTACGATCACTCTTGCTTTAATGCTTTTTTCAAGCCAAAAAACAAATCATTGGACTGCGGCGATCAGGAGCGCGCTTAATCGCTCGGCTTTCGCTGTGTACTAACTCGATTATGGTTTGTCGTACGGTGTGAATGGTGTTGAGCAGCTGTAGGGGTTTCGACATGTTATAAAGGGAGCGCGAAGCTCGTTTTTTGTTGGTTGAGGCTGTAGAATGACAATCATTCTGTTGAAATAACGCAGCTGTAACAACATAATTCGGCTTTTCTTTGTACATGTGAGTGAAAAAACGTTACTTTAGCGTTACCACAATAGAAGTGCTTGCAATATGTCATTTGGTTGTTTAGTCCAATCTTATCGTTACTGTAAGATGAAAAAAACGTGTCATATGCGCATTCGTGCACAAAACAAGAGGACACTCGAACGACGAACAGCAGCATCCATGCCAGGCACGACTGCGCACGTCGTGCCAGCAGCAACAACACTACCTTCGACCGTTCTCGTGAGACCAGTGACGTCCGCATCATTACGCACCGCATCAGTATCTTCTCCCTCTGTTCAGGAGTCATGGATCTACGAACTGCGTCCTGTCTCGCCACTGCCGACACTCGACAAGCGCTGCAGCGCATGCGGCGCTTCACATCTCTCCATCGACAAATCGGCATTGCGCCATTGCTCGGCCTCGTGTCGTACATTGCGACATTCGTTGCACCTGTTGCGATCGGCCGCGTTGCAGCAGTTGTCTGTGTTGTGACGTTCGTGCCTGGTACGATCGTGTCGTTCGCAGTCTTGCGCTACGAGATGCTACGCTTGTTACTACTGCAGTCGTTTGACTTTTGGTTCTGCACGTGCGTCAACGTCACGACGTACGTCGTGCTCGCACTGCTCCTGCGCGACATCCGTGCGCTCGTGTCGCTCGCTGGCGCACTCGGTGTCCAAGTGAACATCGTCGTTGACGCGAACGTCCGTGGTGTCAAACTGTCGTTGTATATCAACGCAGTCGGGATCGCCACGGGCGCCATCGCATATAGCGCCATGGTGCTAAACGCACTCGATGCAACGTCAGACTTTGCGCTCGTGCGCGTGCGCGACACTGCGCTCCTCGCATCTGCGTACGTCGCAAGCGGCTTGTTCACAGCGACGATGCTCGTTGCGCGCAACGTCTTTCGCAAACGCCACCTGTTTCGACAGCGAAGCGCGAACTATACGACGATCGAGTGCGTGAGCTACCACGTCGACCTGCACTACGTCCAGCGTCGTCAAGCGCACGGCGTTGAGACATCACTTCAATCAACACATAGTCGTCTCGACCAGCGACGCCGCGAGTATGAAAAGACGCTCACGTACGTCCCGCGTGTTCTAATCCTCGATGCACAGTACACGATTGAATCGTGTGGTAGAGCTGTTGCATGGCCAACGACAGCAACGCAGCGGTGCCAGGCACGAGCGATCGCTGGACTTGGCATTTTTGCGCTTGCAGTATCTATCACTGCTGTAGGGATCGACGCGTATGTGCTCAGATCGTTCGAGTGGCCATTTGCGCAGCTGAGTGCACTCGTGCTTTCAGCCTCGTATATCAGCGCGTATGCACTGCGCTGGTAGCGACGCGTGCTACGTGAGCTGCTCGTAACGTTCGACGTGCTGTTCCTTGCTGCACAGCTGTGTGTGACGATCACTGGCGCTCATATACTCCTCGACCTGCCGTTTGCGCGCAGTGGCAGTGTCACTGCATTCACAACGTGGCTCTGGTGTGTCTGGGTTCTTGGACTCGATGCAACGCCGCCAGTTGTGCGCGCACAGCTCAGGTTGCGACGCGTGTTCGTGTTGTGTGTGCTGCTTACAGTGGTAGGAAGTGCTGCGAGTGTGTTTTATCTCCTCGTGTGGACTGGAAACATTGCATCCGACGTCAGTAAAGTGGTTGGAATACACGAGCGCGTACTGCGGCAGCGCATCGAACTCAGCGGTGACGTACAGCGACATCTGGTTCCAATCTTCTACAACAGTTTTGCGACAGCGTTCGTGCTCGTGGTGCGGCTCGTGTGGCGCGTCGTTCGAACGATTGATAGCGATCGCGGCATACGAAACGATCCATCGCAGCGTGGTGCACTTGCAGCAATGTCGTCACCATCACTGCTGCTGCTCACTGGCGCGGTGGTGTACAAAAACTACTTGAACACCGCACGGCAGCGGGCGTCACGGCGCTGGGGGTCACTGTCGAGACGGGTGGAGCCAGCGCTACAATCATACTCGAGCAAATGGATTGGACCAATTGAAGTAGTCGAAGACGCATGTTGTGCTAGATCACTGGCTGTCAATGCAGATAACAAAGACGAAGGAGGCGGCAGCAGCGACAGCATCCCAACAAACGAGCAGCGCAGTGCGACGCGAGTGCTGCCACGTAAAGAGTAGTATATCTCGAGGATCTGTGACAATGTAGAAACTGTACAATAATCTGATCATTTGGAGAGTATTTGGTCAAACAAATGTGGGCTTTGGTTGTTAAATTGACGAGCAAATCTTGGAGCATACGATACTCGTGTTACGGTAGTATATTAAATGGAAATGTTAACTTCGGAGCATATCACTACAGGTATAAAGTATATGTACCATAAGTAAGATTTCGAATTGATTGATAAATTAGACAAATAGATAGATATTAATATTGATAGATTGTTAGATAAATATATACAGATAGATAGAAAGGTATAGATAGCTAGATTTAGGGAGAGACAGATATCAAGGTGATTGTACGACATGACTGTACAAGTGACTGCACAGATGAATTTGACAACACGCCTGCGAAATCAAACAAATATAATCTTGATGAGAATACAAATATCAAATACAATAGATAGCTAGAAAATATATTTTATATGCTGTTTTAAACACAGAATTGTATAATAGTTCATATATGTAGTGATTATATGCATAGGGCAAATAACCGGCAGACTTCATAAAAGTAGTGACCGACTTAGAGTGTGTTTGTATGACAAATTCCAAAGCGGTAGTTGGTGCGCTCAATTAGGTATCGAGGTTTAATTGACTCATTTTGTTGTCAGTGTTCGAGGCATGATGTATGGCAGTAAATTACATGGATGAGTTTCAATGAATGAATATTATATATTTAGATAGTATTATACTCATAATATATATTTTACAGTATCACAGCCACGACATACTAAACGACGAAGCCACCTTAAAAGGAGCGTCAGCCACAGCGCGATGAGAACTCGACTACATAATCGAATCGATGTAGCATCATACCCTATCGATTCATCAGAGCGTAGAATATGCGTAATATACACACATCATTACATGAAAACGTACTATATCGCAGGAGAGACACATGAATGTCACTATGTAGCACAAATATACAATATATCGATTTCACTGTACATGTTGCGCTGCTCCCACCATAACCTAGCTCCAATGTCGTGTTTTATGATGCCACCTTGCATGAGAATGCATATTATAATGGTATGTATAACCCAAACTTATCTTGATTTAACTTAATATAGCTCGAAAACAACAAAATACCTTACGTTGGCATTTTGTGCGATATACGTGTGAGCGACGCGGTTGAAGCTCGGCTCGTTTAATCAGGTCTAGTTGTTGACTCACCTATGAAACGACACTTCGCAGAAAATATTGAAACACCAACAAGTATTGTGATTTCACATTTTTGTTATCGTAACATGAGCGTACACCGTACGAATGATTTGCTGCGTTTGTGCATGTGTAGTACAGTGACGATTACGCTAGTATCGGCCACAAATCTATTCTTGCTGTGGCTTGTCTTCACACTAGCTATATGATTCGAGATCCATAACCTTGGATTTCCCACAATGTATATTTCCAATATATTTAAAACACACACACATTCACATGGTGGTGCTTGCAGTACATATTTACGCTTTTTTCTACCTTTCATTATATAAGTATCTATGACAACTTTGTAATATTAATATATGTGCTCGAATGCTATATAGCATTTTCTGGACAATCAAATTCGCATTCGCAATATCTACACGCAGTAACTGTTGCGGCGGAATTTACAGCTAAGTATATGAAAGTATTAGTCTAACACTTTGGCATTCAAATGACTTGGACGCGTCTCAAGACTTTACAAGTACTGAGTACCAACACTATAACCGACAGGAATTTGACACATCATGGGCGGCATTGTTGTGTAACACTAATGCGAAATCATCGACGCAATCGGTGTGGAACGTGTGCACAGGTATTTCTTTGCATTTCCTACCAAGTTCGTGCTTATAGCTATAACAATGCTATTTTTCGTATTCCCTATAGTTCGGTTGCACCCTCAATCTGAAACGCTCACTACTATATTCTTGATTCCAGCTACTACAACTTTTCCACGATATCGCTTGCATGTAGTTATTGTCTTGCTTTTTATTTCATATGTATTGCATTATTAAATCGAGCAGACTATATGCTACAATACTATACCAATCATGATGCAAGGGATATCTGTTGCAGTTGTAATTATAAATCAAATTATTCTGAGCTAACTTATGGGATAAAACTAAGTAGTATTTGTGTCATGTAGTTAAGAACTAATAGTTTCATGCGCATAAATAGGTACTTTTTCTTCTCTATATTTTCGCATATATCATAATTACTGTCGTGTTGCGACTAAGCAGTGTCGATGACTGCGTTGATAAGCAAACATTGAATGAGAGATAGAGAACACAATCTATTGCACGTGGAGAAATTGTGATTGAAGATTAGTGAATGTCATCGACGCTCTGATGCCGCTGCTACGAACTTCTCATACGACAATTACTATTCATTGCTGGCTGCCTTGGCGTTGTCTTACTATAACCAAGTGATACATTCAATTCTGTCGTAACACACTATTCTTGAATCGTCATCCATACGACAAGCCAGCTGCGATTTCTTGCCGACGACATTTCTCAATCGAAATTTGTAGTGGGTCATGGACAAAACGATTACGCTTACAATTATGACACATATTTATCAATACAGGCTTGTTTTTTGTTACGAACTTTCTTTGTGTTGACGTAGCATGACACCATGCATATCAAATGAGCTAATTGGGACTTGCATTTTTAATTATGTATACTTGTATAAAAACACGAAAAATAGAGCGACAATATAAATTTGGTAAAGCAACACCTTATTTAAACCCTTTGAATGTGTTTTTTTCGTATTGAAAGCACGCATTAATCGCATACACACATATGCACAAGTTGAAATCAAACACAGACGCGCTCATGCACACAAATGCGCACATACACAATCAAACACAGAGACTCGCGTACACACGTGGAAACACACATACTATTACAATTATCGAACGAGCTAACAAGAGAGAGTGAGAGAGTGAAAGTCAGGAATGGACAGCTGGAGCGACACAGAATTAATGAAGAAATGCGAGAGATAGACATGTAGGCAAGTGTGCACGATATAGTAGGTCGTCATGTATGTAGCACGTACGACAACGAAGTGTAATTAGAGAATGAAGATCGTGCTTTTGTTTTCGGCGTTGGGGCTGACTCGTTTACAAGGAAAAGTTTGGCTTTTGCTTTTGCAAGGTTATTACAAGTAACCGGTAAATGGGTCATTTCGTTTTGCAAATGTAACAGTTGTAAAATCGAAAGATGGGGTTATCAACGTGTAGATAGCGTTATTGGTGAAGTGATTTGATATGATCAACTAATGTTTCTGGGTATTCACGATAAGTTATTAATGCCATTTGCAAATGTAAGCTTCGAAACACTATCATAGACAAATGTTACGTCAGTTTTGTGAAAGCAAATGGAAGACCAGTACAACTCTCTCAAACACAAACATGTGAATAACATGTCAAAATCAATAGAAAAATACGTGGTAAATGCACATACGACGATTTGCTATACTCTTGTCACTCCTGCTTTGTACTCGGTAGCTTCGATTGTTGTGTACTGCCCGTCTTCTTAGAAGTAACTTGTACAGCAACGCAGGTGGCACAAACACTAAGTTTTATATTGTATTGCGGCTAACTGATATGGGTAGTTACGCCAGGAGCAGCAATGAAGTAGCAATGGTGATTTACATCTACAGCAACAACATTGTAATCGCGCAATGTCATAATTTCAAGCTTAACAGCATTACCGCGAAGCCGCACAACTTAACAACAGTAGCAGTATCGAAAGCTTTGTTGCCTAACGATGTGCTACACAAATGCGCCCAAACGTATATTTGCGGCAAAGGTTCGAAATTTCAGCTCGCAATATGGATTTGTTTTGGTAATGCAATATTCTAAATATTGTACCAGTGATGTCCAATTCGACTCGCATTGTACGTTTACGAGTGTTTTGGCAAAACTCGATATTTCGCGGTCTAATGTTCGTTAAATAGAACTTTCCTCAATATAGCAAACTGCTTTTCGTGTATACCGGGGTAGTCCACAATTCGTTGCTTATTAGGTGCTGCTCGCAAACCACCAGTACTCCATGTGACAACCGACAACAAACAAGTAGCATTATTCTGCATTTCTGCTCAATCTGATCAAGACCAAGAACAAGCCTCGTCCTCTCTACCATCTTGTCCTCGCCTACGCTCGCCCCTCCTCAAGCGCATCGGCCAGTTTGAACGCACGCTCACAAACGCTCAAGCAGACGCGCGGCACAGTCATACACGGCCAAACAGATGCATCAGCAATCATCATCCTGTCGTCGCACGACCCTTACAACCGCTCGTGGCGCTCTCCCAGCCACCGAGATTTGCGATCTCGTCGCAAGCAACCTTCCAGACATCCATCGTAGTGTCAAATGCGACTACCACCCTACCCAACTCCACCAACTTACCGCCGTCTGTTCTATACGCAGCCTCTCTACCGGCGTGGTAAATCTGCGCCTCCTCTGTCTTTCGTCCTCCCACTAAGCAATGACGACCAGCTCATGCTCTTAGAGACACATGTTGTGCTACAAGCACTGTGCTCGGGTTGCCTAGTGCCTCACGGTGCATCAATAACGCTCTTAGAAATTGACGATGCGCAAGCGACTCGACGCTGCCTCCTCCAACTCGCACATCCCAACTTTTGTAAATCGACAACGCCGAACAAGGCAGCAACGACGTGCGCTACGTAAGACGACATGCTCGACGCCATCTCCGGCCTCGAGTCATTCGTAGCTGCGTACTTCTGGCCACACGTCCAATTTCTACAAATTTTTCTTCGTGCGTTTGTGCAAAGCAACGTCTCAGTCTAGAGCTGCAGAAGCTGGCACTCCAGTACGTCAACATATGTTGAGGTCGGTCGATAGAGCACATGTAAAGCGATACGACGTCGTGGTAAGCTTCCTACCCTGTGTTGCTCCACGAAATTGACTACAAGTCTTCGGGTAGTCTCTCTACTTGGTCAAGCAACAACCCGAGGGGATAACTTTACTCACGGCGCTCTCTCGCAACCCACCGTATTGTCAAGCGATGCCAAAACGGGTTCATGAACTCAAGACTCACGCGCCTCACAGCGATCAGTGCGATCCTCGAAACGATTTTTTTCATCATTCCACGCAACATACATCAACAATGCTTGCGCTTTTTTGTCGGTGCACTATGCGATGGCTCGCATATCTCGTGCGCGGTGCCGCATCAACACACGTCGATGTGGACATGCATCATTAGAAGTGGGTATAGACAACTGCAAATCCATTAGCAACTGATGCAGACTTGCTGATGTGAAGTTGTGAAGCACAGGGTTAGCGAGAGTAAATCGATCGATATGATCCATTACACTACAAGCGACTACACATCATCATGACCTATCCCTATGTATGCGTGGTAGAATATGTTTGCCGGTGCATTCAAAGAGGTGAAAGCACTCGTCGTTGAACTTTGTGCCCCGTTTGGCTAGACTGGTTCCCCAGGGTATTTCAATATTTTTGGCGGTGTGAGCAGCCGCATTCACACGCGCTCCTCGATTCAAAAATCAACCTACTCGTTCGCCTACCGCTGTGTCGATGGTCACGTCTGCGTATCGGACGGCAAAAAGTCAACCCGCGATGTCGTTACGATTCGCAATGACAGCCGTTCTCGGTGCCACTGACGAGAACGAAGACTTGATCAAGGGTTGGTATGAGTTTCTTACAATTCTGGGTCTACAGTTTGACATGCTTCATCGCGCTATTTTGATGCCTGTCGCGAAGATCGAGAGCGTTCGTACTCTCGTTGCCGAATTTTACCATTCCCCGCCAATCACAAAGCGAAAACTCATGTCGCTTGTCGACTCGATGCGTCACGTCGCGACTTGCGGCCATGATGCACGTCCGTCTCTGTAGCGTTTACGCACGCAATTCGAGTACTACCATCGGTTCTACCGCATAGCGGCGACTTCGCCGATACGGCTAGACTTATTATAATGGTGGCATATCTTACATCAAGACGACCTATTATGGTGTTCAAATTCACTGCTTACAAAAGCTGACAGCTCTTAAAATCGTCATTGTAATGGACGCGTCCGACTGCGGGTTTTGCGCTCTGGACAACCGCAATCACCTGTTTTGTTTGCATGCATACTCTCCTTTTCAGAGGAAGTTGATCGCAGAGTTCAAGTCTACTCACGACACCCTCTTCTGAAATTGAGCAGATCACTGGGCTACGAGAGCGCCGCACAACCTCGTCCATGTCCACTTTCGCATCGACAACACGTTCGCGGTAAAATGGCAGTCAAGGATGAGCTTATGGAGCACTCGTGCGAGTGAACTCCTCCTTCTGGTTGTACTTTTTAAATATAGTCGTCGTTTGTCTTCTCGTCGTCGTATATTCCCGCTGTCAACAATGATCGCGCTGACCTTGAATCTTGACTTTCTGGCACGAACGCTCACTCACCGATTTGCGTCTTTTATATACGGCTGGTCGCAAGACAAGACACCCCCCGAGCACACGATTTTAGTGATGCTGTGACGAGACGCCCACAAAAGCATTCCGTTGCCGCATCCAGGTAGCCAAGTATACCACCGCGTTCTGGAATTAGCGCACGTTAAGCGACACAACCGCCACCAACGTTTTCTTAGTAGGCGTCTGCAATGCGAAATGTCGAGCGGGTTACTGTCCACAAAATATTATCTGGCTTCTCGTCACTCTATGGGCTCAAAGCACAACCATCGCCTTAATTCTACACAAAATTCGACATTTCTTTGCGTCGGTGAGTTACACCTCTCCTTTTGACCATACACAGATCACCATGCTACTGAAGGGAGTTGTTTGTTGCAACAACCCAAGAGTACCCAAGACGCCAGTGTCGATTGATCTTGATTCGCTCAAACGCATGCGACATGCCGACCTCGCTGTCCAGGGTTATCTGTGCTTGTCGCATTTTTTCCTCCAACGTCGATCTGAAGTTGTCGCAGTGGACTGATCGAAGTTGAATGGGTTTGCTCTCAGTAGCATGCGACCTCGTGGTGATTGAGAGTCTTTGATTGTTGACCGCATCGCCCTCGGAAGCTCATGCCGTCTACGTAACGTTACGAGGGATCGAAGTTCGAATCTACTGTGCGCTATCATGAGCTCTCGGGGCGTCACATACTGCATCCAGTTGCCGGTGCACGTATGCTCTTGCATGATCGCTCGGGCTGGTCGCCACTTAGTCCGGCGGCGCTCTACAAAGACCACCCACCGGCCTGCGGCTTATCAGTCCAAATCACTGCTGCGATCCGATGTGGGGCATCAGCCATCATCAATCATCCAGCCAATTCTGGTCGCACTCATTGCGAGCCGGAGGCGTCACACTCATATATAGATCCGGTGTCGATGGACCGAATTTCCAAGCTCACGGCAGGTAGTCGTCCGAGTGATACAAAATCTATACAACTCTCTGCATTGAGTCCACACGCAGAATTGCCGCGAACATGACGAGTGGGGCGAAGACTGAAACGACACAACACTAAAGAACAGCGATGAGCCATTGATGAGGCTCCAACGTAACATTGATCATGCCATAGATAAGCTGAATATTTACTTCGCATTCTCTCACCATTCTGGTTATCCCTTTTGCCGACTTAGAGATGAGAACATGGACAGTCCAATGTATGCACCGACACGACTGCCACACTCGCCACGCTGCAGCGCTCGTGACGGTCGCGCAGATCTACGCGCTCAAACTAGAAACGAGCGAGCATATGGCAATACACGAAACGATTGATAGATACGTGCGGTCGTTCAATATACCTATGCAAGTGTATGCATTCGAGCAACT